>CABHPH010133400.1:31823-53570 GCA_902168325.1 Peromyscus nudipes
CCTTCCTTCCTTCCTTCCTTCCTTCCTTCCTTCCTTCCTTCCTTCCTTCCTTCCTTCCTTCCAATACCTGTATATTTAGAAGCATAGACAAAACAAACAAGCAAATAAACACAAAAACTTTGTTCATAACAATGTCTTAAGTTTCTCTGTGTTGTTTTGTAGTGTTATAACTTTGCAGGTGCAGATCATGCATTAAAATACCTGGTGTAGTTTGAGTTTTTGAGTTAATGTTTAATGTATATTGAAAGTCAATGGCTTCTCTGTTTCTTTTACTACAGATAGACACATCCTTTTTTTTTGTTTTTTGTTATTGTTTGTTTTTGTCTTTTCACACTGATTATTGAGGAAGCTATTTTTCTACCAATGTAAACTTTTGGAGTGTTTGTTAATGTTGAGGTGACCTTGTCTAGGTGGGCTGGTGTCTGCTGCATTGGTGTATGTGACGTTTATGAAAGAACCTCACTGTTTTGGTTGCTACAGCCTTGTGCTGTGTTTTGAGATCAGGTAATGGGATGCTCCCATCTACTTTTTTTTTTCTTGGAATATTTTTAAAGCTATTTAAAGGGTTTACTTTTGTGCATATTTGTATATTTTAGGTGCCTTTTCTGCTTCTGTGAGGTACACAAAGGATATCTAGATATGGACCATAATAAATCTATAATTGCCTTGGAAAATATTGACATTTTAAACAACATTTGTTCTTTCAATTGATGCTTATAAGATATTTTTCACTAATTTACCTTTGGATTTATTTCATCAGTGTCATAATTTTCATTGTAAAGGTTGTTCATGCCTTTTTTAAAAGTTTATTCCTATACATTTTTCATGTCTAATGTGAATGGGATTACTTTTTTGACTTCTTGTTCAGTCACTTCATAATTGGTGTCTGAAAATGCCACTGGTCTCATTTCCCATGACTTGACTGAATTCACTGTTTATTTGTCAATTCTGTCTTATAGATTGGAGAGTTTAGTTTTTGTACATGTAAAATCTTATTATCTGCAAAGAGGAATGATTTGACCTCTTAAATTTCCTATTTAGATGCTCTTTATTTCCTTCTGTATTTTTATTGCTTTGGCAATACTGAATTGAATATGGGTGGTGAAAATAGAAATATTTGTCTTGTTCCTGACCTTGGAGAAAATGATTTCATGGTTTCCATTCAATATGATGTTGGCTGTGGACCTGTCTCACATAGCCACTTATTCAACTCAGCTATCTGCCTTCAATGTTAGTATGTTAAGGGTTTTGTCATGAATGAATGTTGAATTTAAACAAATAATTTTCTGCATCTGTTGAGATGATCAAGTGGTTTTTTAATCTCTCATTATGTTGGTGTAATACAATTATTGATTGTTGTATTTGGAACTACTATTTTGTTATTGTGAAAAATTCTACTTGATCATGATACATAAACACTTTTATGTGATTTGGGAATTGAAGTACTAAGATGTTAGTGAGAATTTTTGTACTCATGTTCATCAAGAACATTGATTTGTGGTTTCCATTTTTGTATCCTTATTTGGTTTGGCATCAGGGTAATAATGCTGGTTTCATTGAGTGAACTTAGAAGCGCTCCTTTTCAATCTTTTGGATAGCTTGAGAAGAACTGGCATTCTTGATTAGAGGTCTGGTAAAATTAAGCAGTGAAGGAGCTGGTAGTGTAGCTCAGTGTAGCATGCCCAGCCATTTCAACACACAAACACACACACAAACACACACACACACACACACACACACACACAGTTGTTTCATTTGAATTTCTGTTTTTTGAAAGACTTGTCATTAGCCATTCCAATCCTATTATTAGTGGCTATTTTCAGTTTTTCTATGTCCTTATGGTCATGTTTTGGTAGGTTAGACAATCATTTTCTCAAGGTTTCTGATTGGTTGGCATATAGTTATTCCTATTAGTCTTTAACAATCCTTTGTCAACTGATTTGTTTTTCAGCTCTGTTTTCCTTTACTTGGGTTTTCTCTCTCTTCTTGTTAGCCTACCTAAAGATTTGTGAACATTGTTAACTTTTTTTCCAAAAAGGGGGAAGGAAACTATTTCTTTGATCTGAATTGCTTAATAGCATCACTTTTGTTTATTTCTGCTCTGATTTTTATTTTATTCCTTAGACTGATTTTGGAAATGATTCATTTTTGCTTCTCTAATTCATTGAGCTGTACCATCAGCTTTTCATGTGAAACTTTTTATTTTTTTAATGAGCACACTTAAATACCTGTAAAATTGATTCTTAAGATTGCTTTTGTTATAATCCATAGATTTTGATAGGTTATGTTTTCATCTTCATTTATTTCTTAACTTCTCTATTCATATAAGGTAGTTTTTGTTGATTGACATATACTTGTAAAATTCTAGAAGCTTCTCTTGTTTGTTAGTTCTGTTCCACTGTGGTCAGAGTAGATACATGCTGCGCCTTTGATTTTTTTGAATTTGTTGAGACCTGCATTTGGTTAATGCCCCATGTTCTGGTAAGAAGAATGTGTGTTCTATAGCTTTTGAATGAAATATATTGTAAACACATGGTAAAAGTCTATTTGGTGTAGGGAATAGTGTAATGCCAATGTTTTTTAGTTTATTTATTTTTTTACATGTACAATCTCTTCATAATGACATAGAGGTGTTTCAACTCTCAATTATACTGTGTAACACATAGTCCATGTCTCCCTTCAGGTCTAATAATGTTTGCTTTACATACTTGGGTCTTCCAGCATCAGATGCGTTAGTGTTTATAATTATCTACCTTGTTGAATTAATCCCCACGTTGTTACACTGTTGTCTTTTCTCTTTTAATAATTTTAATCTATTGTCTACCTTATCATACATAAGTATAGCTACTTTTGTTTGCCTATGGATTTTGTTTTTATAATATAGTTTTTATTCCTTCACTTTCAGTATATGTGGGTTTGTTTGAAATTGATGCTATTGTCATATTGGTAGCATTTAATTCAATATTGTTTTTAATTTCATTCAAAAAGATTCATGTCATTTCATTAAATTTTATGTTTCTTTTGTACATTTTATGCCTTTTCTTTCTGTCTCATTTTTCTTATTTGTGGTTTCTTCATTATTGACATCATATTGTATTTTGACATCATATTGTAATCTTTTACTTTTGTGTATCTGTTATAAAGAGTTCTGCATTTTCATTTGCTTTGGTATATTAGTCATCACTTTGCTTCTAAATATGATTCCATCAAGCATTTCTTTGAAGACTGAGTGAATGGTGATGAAGTCTTCTAATGTTCTCTCCTTTGGGAAAGACTTGATTTCTCCAATTCTAAAGGGTAGTTTTGCTGGATATGGTGTCCTTGGCTGACAGTTTTCTTTTGTGTTCATGACTTTGAGTATATAATTCCATCATCTGCTGGCATCTTTTTAGTAATCCTCATATCACTGTCGAGACATTGATCACAAGCATTATCTTCCTGGTTTCCCTGATAACATGTGTTCTCTCAAATCTCATTATGCTTCCTTAGCTTCATTGTTAGGAATTTTTGATTGGCATCTCAGTTATTTATCTTTTTAGGGTCTGCTCTTAGGGAGTTACTTTTTTTTAAATTCCAAATAAATTCTTCTTTAGTACAATACATCTTGACCACAATTTCCCCTCCCTGTGCCCCTCTCAGCTCCTTTCCAGCTCCCCTCTCCCCTGGATCTACTCCCACTCCGTTTCCTCTTCAAAAGAGAAGGCCTCCAAAGGAGGACAGACAAAACATAATGCAATAAGACAGGGCAAAAGCCCTCATGTTGAGGCTGGGCAAGGTAACCCAATAGGAAAAGAGTCCCAAGAGCAGGCAAAAGAGTCAAAGGTATACCCCCTCCCACTGTTAGGAGTTCCACTAAAACACCAAGCTAATAGCCATAACATATGTACAGAGGACCTGGTACAGACCCATGAAGGCCCTGTGCTTGCCACTTCAGTCTCTGTGAGCCCTTATGAGCCCTGCTTAGTTGATTTAGTGGTCCATGTTCTCCTTGGGTCCTCCATCCCCTTGGACTCTTAGAGTCATTCATCCCTCTCTTCCATGGGTTCCCTGATGTCCAAGCAGAGGGACCAGATGGAGACCTCCAATGTAGACTCTCTGTCTGCATAATGTCTGGCTGTGTTTCTATGTACCTGCTCCCATCTGTTGCTGGAGGAAGCCTTTCTTATGACGACTGGACAAAGCTATGAGTGTAGCAGAATACCATTAGTAATCATTTCATTGATATTGGTTTTACCCTAGGTCTCTGGTTCTTGGCCATCCAGGAAGTGTAAGGCTTCTTAAATGGCTGATAAATACCTAGGTAAATATTCAACATACTTAGCTATCAGGGAAATGTAAATCAAAACTACTTTGAGATTCCATCTTACACCGGTCAGAATAGTTAAGATTAATAACACAAGTGACAGCTCATTCTGAGGAAGATGTGGAGGAAGAGGAACACTCCTCTATTGCTGGTCAAGTGCAAATTTATACAGCCACTATAGAGGCCAATATGGTGGTAACTCAGAAAGTTCAGAATTGATTTACCTCAAGACCCAGCTATACCACTCTTGGGCATATAACCAAAGGACTCTACACCCTACTACAGAGACACTTGCTCAACTATGTTCATTGTGGCTTTATTCATAATAGCCAGAAACTGGAAACTATCTAGATGTCCCTCATTAGAGAACAGATAAATAAAAGTGGTACATTAACAATGGAGTATTAGCCGAGCGGTGGTGGCGCATGCCTTTAATCCCAGCACTAGGAAGGCAGAGTCAGGTGGATCTCTGTGAGTTCGAGGCCAGCCTGGTCTACCAAGTGAGTTCCAGGAAAGGCGCAAAGCTACACAGAGAAACCCTGTCTCGAAAAACAAAAAAAAAAAAAAAAATGGAGTATTACTCAGCTGTTAAAAATGACATCATGAAATTTCCAGGTAAATGGATGCAACTAGAAAAAAAATTAGCCTGAGTGAGGTAATCCAGACCCAGAAAAACAAATATGATATGTATTTACATATAAGTTTGTATAGCTGTTAATTAAATGATAATCAAGCTATAATCCATAGACCCAGAAAGGTTACTTAAAGAGGAGGGCTCTGGGGGTGGAGGGAGTATGTATCTTCCTTGGAAGGGGAAATAGAATAGATTTTGTGGGTGGACTAGGGGTGGATGGAGATGGGAGTGAAAGGGATCAGGTATGGGAGGAGGGATTGAGGGAGTGTGTGTGGGGAGAGACAGCTGGAACTGGGGCATTTGGGTGGTGGTGTGGGAGTTACTTTTATGAACAACACATTGCCTCATTTTTCATATGCTATGAGACAGTACATGAGTATTTGTGTATCTAACAGACTAGGAATCATTATCAATTTGATAGAATGATTGTTGCTGCAATTCCTTCCTGGAGAAGACATGAACAAGTTATATCCCTCCTCTTAAGGTCTCAATAACAAACCAAAGTACGATTCCACCAATGTTCACTCTGGGGAGCAAATTATTTTATTGGGATTACTTAGGGAGCATTGATAAAGGGTGATTTACTGGAGTGTGGGTGCTCCTCCTGCAAAAAGGACACTCTGGCAAGTCTCTATCCATCAGAAATGGTGACTTTCCCATAGCCACATAGATGGGGACCACATCTACTAGTCTTCATCAGCCTACATACTCTAGCTCCTTTCCAAAGCCTGTTGTAGTTAGGGTAGAGTTGCATACAACAGGTGGTATGGAGCTGCTGGGTACTCCAGTGATCCTCTCTACTCCTCTATGGCATATGGTATAAATGATCACCAAGTCCAACTGGGATGACTTTCTGCATGTGAGCATGGCTGAATGCTCCAAGATGATGGTTGTTTGGCTCAGAGGACAGTACCATATAACAGCAATTTTCTTCCTGGTAGAATAGAGACAGTTTTAGTTTGAGGTATACACATTAGTGTAGTATCCATGTAGTTTCTTCATCTGTAATTAGTGTTTACAACATCTGTGTCTTGGAAGCTTAGACTGCAGGGTTTATGTAGAGGTGTTGTAGCTAGTGTGTGTTGTTTTGGTTCTGAAATCAGGAACATTGAGCAATGTGCACCTAAGCATCGTTCAGTGTAGCAACATAGCAATATTACCCCTGAAGGCTAAGCTACTGAGACAGGCATAGACATCACCAAAACTGATCACAGTATCCTAGTACCTGAAGGTTGCATGGAGCTGAGCTATAGCTATGAACTCAGATATGGTTGTGTTAGTCTTGAGACACATGTGGGTGACTTCAGGTCTTAAACTCAGTTTCTCATCTATAAGATGAGGAAAAATATATAACCAGAGTGCTGGTAAAAATGTTGGGATATATAGAGACAGAGATAATGTAACACTCAAATCACAGAACAAATGGTATACTGTAGACGAATTGCTAAATGGTCTTATTAATAAAAAACCGGGAGCCAGATATCAGGGTTAAAACCTGAGAGATCAGAGGAATAGGAAAAGCCACAGCTAACCTCACCTCACCAACTCCGCAGCTCCCAAAGAGACCTACTTCCTGTATACCCATGCCTATATGCCTTTCTGTTCTGCCAACTCATTTCCTCTCTCCACCTACTTCCTCTTCCTGCCCAGCTCTGTCACTTCCTGTCTGTCTGTACAAACCTCCAGACCTTTATGGTTAGTGCTGAGATTAAAGGTATGTACCACCATGTCTGGCTGTGTTCCCAGGGTGGCTTTGAACTCACAGATATCCAGACAGATCTCTGCCTTCCGAGTGATAGGATTAAAGGCATTTGCTACCATTGCCTGACCTCTATCTTTGCTATAGTGGCTGGCTTTTCCCTCTGATCCTCACATAAGCTTTATTAAGAGACACAGATAATATCACCACAGTATATTGTTGTCACTAGAATCTTCCATATCATCATCATACTAGTAGTCAAGATTGTTAGACGTAGCCATGAAAATAGAGCATATAACTCCTGAGTGAAGAAAAGTGTACTATTTGGTGTTTGAACTTTGGAGTATCTGTTTAAAACGTCAAGTAAGGTTTGTTTGATAACTTTTTTTTTCTTTACTGCTTTAGAATAATTAAAATTGTCAGAAAGAATTATAATATATAATTTCTCATCTTTCACTTTAATCCCTTGAAATGGGGTATGGAATATTAGGCAAAAATTGAGTACAGGCCATGGTAGGAAAGAGAGGAATTTTTAATTTCTGGATAGAACACAAAAAAGTGCAGAATGCAAACAGTTGTGTGTTTTCTTTTTAAAAAATATTTTTATGAATTCTTTGAGAATTTCATACCATTTATTTTGAACACATTCATCCTCTTCTCCTCCCCTTATCATCCCCTCAACCTTCAATCCCTTCACACTAAACTTTGAGGTTTCTGCTTTTTTCTCCTTTCCCCATTGGGTCCAGTTTGTGTTGCCTAGCAAGTCTTGGTACTGGGCCCTGTTCTGTGTGTAGTCGGCCTATCAGGGGTCATGTGATCAAAGAAAATTGACTTTCCTTCTCCCAGGAGCTATTAAATACTACTAGATCTCTAGCTAGTGGTGAGATTATCCGTCCACTTGTCTCTGCTGGGATTTTTGTCTGGCTGGAGTTTGTACAGGACTTTTCCATACTGTCACAATCACTGTAAGTTCATATTTGCATCTGCTGTAACTTCTGATACTTGATACATTCTAAGAGGTAGTTTCCTTCCCATGATGGATCTTTTTCTTTCCTCTATTCATATCAGTGGGCAAATATGGATTTATCATCTAAGGCATCAAAGCAAAAAAAATACCCCTCCAAAAAGTCAACGAATAGAATAAAAAATTGTAGATAGATTTTAATGAAAAAGAAGATTCCTATCAATTTGGGATGCATTTTTTTTTTTTTTAGTTTTTCGAGACAGGGTTTCTCTGTGTAGCTTTGCACCTTTCCTGGAATTCGCTTTGGAGACCAGGCTGGCCTGGAACTCACAGAGATCCGCCTGCCTCTGCCTCCCAAGTGCTGGGATTAAAGGCGTGCACCACCACTGCCTGGCTTGGGATGCATTTTTAAGCAAAGCAATTTCACTGTTCTTAATATAATACTGTTTATATAATGTGTATAAACCTTGTGACTACATCTATCATAACCAAATTTGCATAAAACATCTGTAGCATGAGTCTTAAAAGTTCTTATTTATAAAATCAAACCCGAAGCCAAGTATTGGGGTGAACACTGGAAGGTCAGAGAGACAGAATAAGCCACAGCTATCTCACCTCACCGGATCCTCAGCTGGTCTTGCTTCCTCAGACTGGAAGCCTCTGTGTCCTCATATCCAAATGGCTGTCAGCTGAACTGCTGCTAGAAGCCTGAATGCTTAACCAGGCCAAATGCTTCTCCAGGCCAAATGCTTCTCCAGGCCAAATGCCTCTCCAGGGCAAATGCCTCTCCAGGGCAAATGCCTCTAGTTTCTGGTCCTCACGCTTTATATACCTTTCTGCTTTCTACCACCACTCCCTGGGATTAAAGGTGTGGCTTTCTGGGATTAAAGGTGTGTATCACCATGCCTGGCCGTTTCCAATGTGGCCTTGAACTCACAGAGATCCAGAGGGATTTCTGTCTCTGGAATGCTAGGATTAAAGGCGTGTGCAACCACTGCCTAACCTCTATGTTTAATATTGTGGCTGTCCTGTTCTCTGACCCCAGATAAGTTTATTAGCATACACAATATTTTGGGGAACACAATACCCCCACAAACATCATTACTTTTCCCTATTTTAGTCTTTAAGTCAGAATGAGTCGTCATGATTTTGAGATACCATGTCTCCAGGAAGAGTAAATTAGGCAAAATTTGAAGTTGTTTTAATCAGATGAAGCCAAGGACTAGTTAGATATACTAATATGGTGTTAACTGAAAAGAAAAGTTCTGGGAAAATTTACCAGGCTTATTAATCAATAAGATTCCATCTAACTTGATGCATAGCGTTTAGAACGTTTCTCTGCAGAAGAAATATACTTCCTATTGAATTTTAGTAAAGAAAGTCACTTAAAACAAGAAATAAAACAGAAACTAACAGCTGTAATAACCTGACAGCTAAAATGTAAGCAGAATTTGTGCAAAGCCAGCATGTTCTGGGATATATGGATACTTCTTTCGAGGGCAAGTGATTAAATTTAATTTGCAAAAGGGCAGAATGCTTATGAATCTTTTAGCACTCCAATAATCTGACTTGTGAGTGGGTGCAAAGTCACGCAAACTTGATCATTATTAATATCAGAGGAACCTGGTAAAGGCTTAGGGATGAACCACAAAGTCGGTTAGAAATTAAGACCTTTAGGAAGATCAATTGAATTGAGTTTATTTTGCCTGAAGCATGAAAAACTAATGAGAAATATATTTGCTATCCATTGTTATCATCATCACTTTTATAGGTTAAAAATAATATATTCTTTTTCAAAAAGTTCACATTTCACAGAAATGTGCCTGCCCAGAATGCGGGATACCTGTCATCTCCAGCAACAGCCTCCACTAACAACTGATTGACTGACTTTATATATTCTCTGATACTTTGCCTAAATAGTTTTCAAGATACTAATTATGCTAATTAATTAAACAGTGATTTATTTCCAATTCCAAACTTATTTGTCGCAGGAGAGGAGGTGTCTGTAGAAAGGAGAGAGGCCATATTTAGTACAAAGCAGGAAAAGTAATAAAAGAGATGCAGCAAACATTTTGAACGTTTCTTTCTAGAATACTGAGTCATTAAGGTTATAGAAAAAGCAAGTTCCTTCCATGTTCCCTACATTACCAGACTTGAGTATGGAGGGGAAGGACAGAGTTTGTGCCAATCAGGAAATGTTACCTGTGGCACGCATTTAAATAGCCAGCCCCACACCTGAATCTGTGAACTGCCTCTTTGATATTCGAAATCTATAAATTTCTTTTTAATAGAGGCAGTGAAAAGCTGAATTTTGATGTCTCTTGAAAGAAGGACTAGAAGGAATTTATATGAATTTATTCCCTTCAGCTCCTACAGTAATCTCAGCATGCTAAGAAACATTGGTGACCACCCTGAGATCATGAGACAACATGGGATTGAGAATGCTTGAGATAGAAAGCTCAGAGATAGAAGAGCATGGCTCTTAATTGTCATTAATTTCTGCTTCTAGTAGTTGAGCATGTTCCAAACAGGCATGATGTCAAAGTTACCTCTGTCACTTGCGGTGGTGGTTTGAAAGAAAATGACCCCTGCAAGGAGTTGCATTATTAGGAGGTGCAGCCTTGTTGGAATAGGTTTGGTTTTGTTGGAGGAAATGTGTCACTGTGGGGGCAGGCTTTGAGGTCTTATAAATGCTCAAGATACTGCCCAGTGTCTGAGACTACTTCCTGTTGCTTGCCTATCAAGATGTAGAACTCTCAGCTCCAGCACCATGTCTGCCTTCAGGCCACCATGTCGCACCGTGAAGACAATGGACTAAACATCTGAAAAATGTAAGCCACCCCAATTAAATGTTCTTTCCTTTATAAGAGTTGCTGTGGTCATGATGTCTCTTCACAACAATAGAAACCCTAACTAACACAGAAGTTGATACCAGGGATGGGGGTATTACTATGAAAGGCCTGACCATGCTTTTGTTTGAAGAATTTGGACTTTGGGAGTTTGGGTTAGGAAAGCAGTGGAATGCTTTAAGCACTGCTTAATGAGCGACACCAGTAGGAGCATGGAAGACAGTGGTGCTAAGAGTGATTTGAACTGTGGAGGACTGGCTCAAGAGGTTTCAGAGGAGATGAGTTTTAGTATGTTGCCTAGAAATTGGTCTTGTGATATTTTGGTGAAGAATGTGGCTGCTTTTTGCCCTTGTTTGAAAAGTTTGCCTAAGGCTAAGGTAAAGAGATTTGGATTAATTCCCTTGGCAGAAGAAATCTCGAAACAACCTAGTATAGACTCTATTTTGTGGTTGCTAGTGTTAACTCTAATGAAGACACACAATGAAAAGGAACAAGCTGAGCAAGGAAAAATATTTGAGATGAAAAAAGGAGCATCGGAAAGTGGAATGGAGCTGAATTCTATGTTCAAGGAGATAAACAGAGATGGAATAAAGGGAGTGGTGATCAGGGCAAAATTCTACCTAGCTAACTTGTGAAAAGGATTTAATTTAAGCTTAGAGTCAGGTGTGATGGTATACTCCTTTAATCCCAGTACTTGAAAGGCAGAGCCTGGTGGATCTCTGAGTTTGAGGCCAACGTGGTCTACACAGCAAGTTCCAGAACAGCCAAGCGTAGGCAGTGAAGGAAATCATGGGAAACAGAAAACTGGTGAAAATGTCATTGAACAAGGGGGCCATGTTCCAGCCTCAGCAAGCAGCAGAACTTGGCAGCTTTGGCCATATGGTTCTGGAGTTAAGGAGAGAAGAAAAGGGACATGGAATTTGCCTCCATGACTAAGGAAAGTTACTGAGGCCATGCATGTGTCAGGGGTATCCCTGAATGGTGGTTTAGAGAGGCCATTGTTCAAAGCTGTGAAGGTGACACTTGGATTGCCTTGGAGACCTCAAGATGTTAGAGATGCCAGGGCCATTGGATACTTGCTAAGGAGAACTGCTAACAGGGAGTGGAATCTGTAGCTAGAGTTTTCCTGCCTTGCCCACAGTCAGGACAAATCTCTGTCACCGCCAGTCCCACAGCCACTCAGACCCAACCAAGTAAACACAGAGGCTTATATTGCTTACAAACTGTATGACCATGGCAGGCTTCTTGCTAACTGTTCTTATAGCTTAAATTAATCCATTTCCATAAATCTATACCTTGCCATGTGGCTCGTGACTTACCAGCATCTTCACATGCTGCTTGTCATGGTGGTGGCTGGCAGTGTCTCCCTCCGCCTTCCTGTTCTCTCAATTTTCCTCTCTGTTAGTACCGCCTATACTTCCTGCCTGACCACTGGCCAATCAGTGTTTTATTTATTGACCAATCAGAGCAATTTGACATACAGACAATCCCACAGCAGGAATCAGCCACCAATAAAGAGGTATGTTGTAGTCAACAGAGTTGAAAGGAGTTGGAGATCTGAAGAGCATTTTGACATCAAACATGGAGATGCAGTTTGGAGTTTCACAGCTGGTTTTCAGTCTTGCTTTGGTCCAGTATGTCTTCACTATGCTCTTTCCTTATATTTTGGAATGGTAATATATATCCTGTGCCATTATATGTTGGAAGTATGTGATTTTACAGGGGATTATACTTAAGAGATTTCATGAATCTCAGAGACGACTTTGAACTTTAGACTTTTGTAAGTTTGAGAGTGTTATAGACTATGGGAACTTTTGAAGTTGGACTGAATGCATTTTTGCATTATGGTATGGCTACAAGCCTTTGGGAGTCAGGGAGTGGAATGTGGTGGTTTGAAAGAGAATGACCCCCAAAGGGAGTTGCTCTATTAGGAGGTGTGGGCTTCTTGGAGCAGGTGTGGTCTTGTTGAAGGAAGTGTATTACTGTGGAGGCAGGCTTTGAGGTCCCATGTATACTCAAGATACTGCTCAGTGTCTGAGACCACTTCCTGTTACTTGCCTATCAAGATGCAAGACTCTTAGCTCCAGCACTATGTCTGCCTGCATGCCACCATGTTGCACCATGACAATAATGTACTAAACCTCTGAAAATGTAAGCCATCCCAATTAAATCTTTTCTCTTCATAAGACTTGCCATGGCCAAGGTGTCTGTCTCTTCACAGCAATAGAAACCCTAACTAAGACACTTGCTTAGATAATACTGATGGATAGACTCCAAATCTGGCTTCCTCTTATAGATCTAACAAACCTATCAAGTAAATTTTTTCTTGTAGGTTGGGATCCAGTTGGGAAATGATGACAGTTCTTTTATTTTTATGTCCTATTATGTAAAAGACACACAATAAATGATAAGGTTGTCTTAGAAATATTTGAGAATGTATTTTAAAAAGTCATAAAAAAGTAGAAATGGCTGCTGAATCTGGAGTCAGAGAAAGCTAAATTGGATCTTGCGCCAAAAAAATTGTATTATGAACACTAAAGCAACCATTCATTGGTAAAGACCCCAAACCTGTTTGGTTCATAACCTATGGTCAGGTGGATCACAACTGCAACTCCTATAACTCTAGTTTCAGGGGATTTGGTACCCTTTTGGCCTCCTCAGGCACATTCATTCACCATGTTAAACCCCTATCTCCCATACACAAAATTAAAAATAAAAAAACAATCTTTAACAAAAATTATATTCTGGACTAAAGTGACATCAGCTGAACAGAGAAAAACAAGTCTGTTGACTTTGGAACCACCGCATCACAGTAGTTAACACAATGGATTTTGTGGAATGTCTGTGTTTTTACTGCTGTCTCTTTCTGGCTAAGAGTCATTGGGAGAACTAACCTCCTCACAAGCCCAGTTTCCCCACATGTGAAATGCACAGCATTAGAGTGCCTGTGTTAGAGTGTTTTCACAAATATTAAAAAAGTGATATGTATGTATGTATATATATATATATATATACACACATATACATACATAATATATATCACATACATACATACACACATGTAATTTTAACAAAAGAAGTGCCTAATTATTTGTAAATGGTCAGTTTACCTATGAGGCTCTTTTTACTTAGAATTCTGTCCCATGGATCAGGATCTATCCCTAATGCATGAGCTGGATTTTTGGAGCCCATTCCCTATGGTGGAATGCCTTGCTCAGCCTTGATGCAGTGGGGAGGGGCTTGGATCTGCCTGGACTGTATCAGGCTTTGTTGACTCCCTACTGTCTAGTTCCTAAGGTCTACAACCCCATGACAGCCTGTGGTTATACAGTGTGGGAATTCTCTTGATTAGGTTGACTGATAGGGGAAAACTCACCGACATGCTACCATTCCCTGTGCTAGGATCTGAGATTGAATAAACATGGAAAAGAAAATAAGAGTAGTACTCATCGCTCCCTGCTTCTGGACTGTGGTACAATGTGACCAACTGCTTCCAACATCTACTGCTGTGACTTCCCTGGCATAATGGCTGGTAATCTGAAATGGTGAGCCAAATCAAACCCTTTCTCCTTTAAATTGCTTTTGTCACAGTAGTTTATCATATCAATAGGAAAAGTAACCAAGGTAGAAAACTACTACCAAGAACGGAGGCCATTGTGATAAACCTGGCCATGTGACCCACAGGCCTTGAGAAATGGTTTGTTGGAAGAATGTGAAAATATTTGGAACTTTGAGTTATAAAAGTTCTGGAGTGGTGTTAAGTAGAGCTTAGTAGCCGTTTTGTTGGGAGCTTGGAAGACAAGAATGCCAAGAGAGGTAAGGACAATGGACACGTGGTTCATGAATTTCAGAGAAAGAAGAAAAACTCTCTTAGAACTAGAATGGGGTCCATTCATGTGATATTTTGGCAAAGAATTTGGTTTCATCCTCCTGTGTCTTAGAAAGTAGAGTGAAGTTAAATTTAAGTATAATGGATTAACTAACTTGGCCAAGGAAATTTCAAGACAGGAACAGCTATAATTGTTAAAGAGATCAGCATCATTGAGTAGAAATCTCCTACATGTACTGATAAAGCAGGAAAGGTGTCTTGAAGGTGAAACCCAGACATTGAAACTCTTGTTTTGTGACAGTCCAAATTCATTTGAAGGAAGAAAGCCTGAACTAGAAGGGTTCCCTCATACTTGAAGTTAGGCAACTACTTAGGGAAGTGCTCCTTCAGGGTGAATGCATAGAAGTTGATAAAGATATTGTCCAAGTGGGGACAGACTGCATTGCAAGCTGGCAGAAATTAGCAGAGCTCTCTGTGTGGTGCTGGTTTTACAGGCATTGAAGAACCAAGATTGAGAAGGCAGGGAGCATCACATGTGTGTGTTTCCTTATGCCTAATAAAAGCCCTTCTTCAACTGCTAATTCTGTCTGCTCCTGTTGCTGTGTTCAAGGGTTCTCCACTGTTTTTAGTAGAGCTCAAGGTTTTCCTTGCCTTTAATTCTTTAACTGGAAGAGAAAATGAACCTGATCAAAACTCCTAGACAGTAACAAAAGGACTATGGAAGGTCCACCAAGGAAAGCTATAGACATGGAGTAGAACCATCCTAACAGAGAGGCTGTATGTTGCTGTGGGTCACAGAGTTAGAGGAGCAGGACTAGCTAAGCCTTCTGAAGCCCAGAAAATTTCACCATAATTCCCACATGGCAGACATGGACCTTCAGGATCTGGTGTTTTACCTGCTAGATTTGGTCTTCCTTGCATTGTTCAGATTCTCCCATTTTGGAATGAGAATTTCTCTGCCACTGTATGCTCGAAGTAGGTAACTCACTTTGGAATTTAAGAGATTTCCTTGATTTTCAAATGAGATGTAGATTTTGGACTATTCAACTGTTGGAACTGTTAAGGACTATAGAGACTTTTGAAAATGTTGAATATTACATGAGATGATGATGAGACATTGAGGGGGTGGAAATTTATGATTTAAAGTGATGTGTTTAGCTGTAAAGTTGGCAAGGGGTGGAGTTGTGGTATTTAATCTCAGGTGTCATCTTTACCACCTGAGAGAAGAGGAATTATTCTAATTAGATTAATTGAAGTAGGAAGACCTACCACTGTGTGTGGCACCTTCTCTGGATGGTACCCTAGACTGAAGAAAAAGGAGACAGGGACTTGGAAAGTAACATTTGTCATCCTCTGCTCCTTGGCTGTGAATGCAATGTGAACAATTGTCTTAAACTCTGGCTACTATGACTTTCCTGCTATTATAGACTGTGATCTGGAACTCTGAGCCCAAATAAACTCTTCCTTGCTTAAATTGCTTTTATCAGGGTATTTTATCACAACAATAGTAAAAGAAACCAAGGAAAAAACCTCCCTAATGGCTGTTTCAGGAGTCCTCCCTCAGCTCTTCCTACCTACACCCTTAGAGGTACTATAATTATCTTCCAGTTTTAGAATGACTTGTTTTGCCTGATTTAGGGAATGGATCAGGGACTATTTGGGAATAGACAGAGGAATGTCTACCTCATACTGAACTATACATGTCCTTGAAAAGGGGCAGAACAAAGACCTAGAAAAAAGAGAGAGAATAAAAACATTCATAATAACATTTATAGTTACTTAATAAAAATTTCCAAGGGCTTTTTCTAAGCTAAAGGCTTGTGAGATTTTCTTTAACCTGACTTGTAAGACAAGACAGTCTCATAAAATTTACATGTGCATAAAGTAATTTATATGTGTTAATATGTAGCAATCTGTGGTCTAGGACATTAATCATGTAATTTAAAGGTATCCGTACTAATCCCACCAAAAAGATGTAGTAGGTAGTGGAGCATACCAGGCATTTTGCTAAGTGCATTATATGCTACTCAGAACCCTAGGAGGGATGTCACAGGAGTAGCTCCATTGTCGGGGGACTCTGCCTATTGTTGAGGAACCTGCTTAGCTGGTCCCTAAATACATGCTCACTCCTTTCCTCTTGCTCACCTTCTTCCTTGACGTCAGCTCCTGATCCTCAGACGAACTTTCTACAGGGACCCTCAGTGGAGGCTACACTGGGCTGAGTCTTATATAGGCAGTTTTCAAGATCCTTTCTGTCCTCCATTATGGCCTCGCCAGACTTACTCTTAGTCCTGTAGCAGTTTGCCTCCTCCAGGAGCTTATCTCCCACTCTACTTCCATTTCCTGGGGACTCTGATTCTTGGTATAGATCCCAGTCCCGTTAGATCCCATCTCCATTCTTTTATGTCACCCCACCCCCCACCTCCCACTCTTTCCAAGGGACTCCACAGATACCACACTTGCATAGGATCCAGACAGGGCAACAGACACCAAAGAACAGAACACCCACCCAACAAAAACAAGACCAGGTGCCAACACCAAGAAACACTTCAAATATCAGAACTCCAGAGGCATAGATCCCAGTATAAAAATACAAACATAAACAGCCAAGACAGTGTGCTGTCTCATGAAGCCTGTAACTCTGTTACAATGTAGTTATATTACAAGGCCCTAAGAAATGTAATACAGCTGAAGCATAAGAGAAGGTCTTCAAAACAGCAATTATGAATATCTTCAAGGACCTTAAAGAGGACATGAATAAATCTGTTACTGAAGTCTGTGAAAGCACAAACAAACAAGTTGAATAATATAATGAAAACAATTCAAAACATGATAATAGAATTTAACAAGGAAATAAAATAACTAAAGAAATTCTAAACTGGTATGGAAAATGTAGAAAGTCAAACAAAAACCTCAGAGTTAATCCTCATCAATGGAGTACAACAGAGAATCTCAGGTGTTGAATACTAGGTAGAAAAAATGGATAGCTCAGTCAAACAAATGTTAAGTCTTAAAAAAAAAAACTTCATGAAAAACCCATCCAGGATATCTGGGGCACTACAAAACGACCAAGTCTATGAAAAATAGAGGAAGAAACCCAGGCCAGGCCAAAGGTACAGAAAACATTTTTTTTATAATTTATTTTATTTTATTTTACAATATAATTCAACTTTACATATCAGTCATAGATCACCCCATTACCCCTCCTGCCACCCCGCCCCCTCTCCCCGTCCCACCCCCCATTTCCATCTCCTCCAGGGCAAAGGCTCCCCCAGGGATTGAGATCGACCTGGTGGACTCAGCCCAGGCAGGTCTAGTCCCCTCCTCCCTGGCTGAGCCAAGGGTCTCTACTAAGCCCCAGGTTTCAAACAGCCAATTCATGCACTGAGCACAGGACCTGGTACAACTGCCTGGATGCCTCCCAAACAGATCAAGCCAATCAGCTGTCTCATCCATTCAGAGGGCCTGGTCTAGTTGGGGGCCCCTCAGCCATTGGTTCACAGTTCATGTGTTTCCGTTTGTTTGGCCACTTGTCCCTGTATTCCATCCATCCCTGGTCCCAACAACTCTAGCTCACATAAACCCTCCTCCTTCTCGCCAATTGGACTCCCGGAGCTCCACCCAGGGCCTGACCGTGGATAACAGAAAACATTTTAAACAAAATCATGGAAGGAAATTTCCTTAATATAAAGAAGGAGGCGCCTATTAAGGTACAAGAAGCATACAGAATACCTAATAGGGCCAAAAAAGAAATTTTCCACAACATATAATAATTAAATACTAAATGCACAGAACAAAGAAAGCATATGAAAGATATAAAGGAGAAGGACAAAATATCATATTATCCAAGTCCATTAGAATAACATTTGACTTCTCAGTGGAGACTCTGAAAGCCAGAAGGGCCGAGGTGGGTGTTCTACAAATGCCGAGAAACCACGGATGCCAACCCACACTACTACATGAAGCGAAACTATCAATCACGTTCAATGCAGAAAGAAAAATCTCCCATGTTGAAGTAAAAGTTAAGCCACCTCTGCTTACTAATCTATTTCTGCAGAAGACACTAGAAGGGACAATTTCAGTCTACATCTGTTGACCACGCACAAGAAGATACAAGGGATAAATAATCCCAGACCAAAATCAAAATGGGGGATATACATTATAATAGTAAAACAAGAGGAATCAAGTAGCACTGCTCTTGATAACTCTAAATGTCAATGGTCTCAACTGCTCCATGAAAAAGGGTACAGACTAACAGATTGGATTAGAAAACAGGATACATCTTTCTGTTGCACCCAAGAAACACACCTCACCATCAAGGATAGGTATCACTGCACGGTAAAAGAATGGATAAAGGTATTCCAAGCAAATGGACCCAAGAAACAAGCAGAGATAACCATTTTAATATCTGACAAGATAGATTTCAAACAAAACTAATCAGAAGTGATAGGGAAAGATACTATATACTTATCAAAGGGAAAAATCCATCCAGAAAATAGTGCAATTTTAAAGTTATGCACCAAATACAAGGACACCCAAGTTTGTAAAAGAAACACTGCTATCGCTAAAATCACGTATTGACCATCATACACTGAATGGGTGAATTCAATACCCCAGTCTTGCCAATATACAGGTTGACCAAACCAAACTCAACAGAATATTGGAATTAAATAATGTTATAAATCAACCTAGCAGAAATCTACAGGACACTTCACCCAAACACAAAAGAATATATCTTCCTCTCAACATCTCATGGAACTTTTCCCCAAATTGACCACATGTTTAGATACAAAGCAAGTCAAACTTATACAAGAAACTTGAGATAATGCCCTGCATTCTATCTGACCAGTAGGGATTAAAGCTGGATATGAACAACAGAAACAACAGAAAATAGTAACTTTTTAATCATTGGTCTATGCCTTATTCCTTAACTAAAAATAAATTTGCTTTTTTTTTTGATTCCCTATCAAACAACTTCTTGACGCTCCATCAGCCTTTCTTTTATTGGTTTCTCTCCATGAGATCTTGGGTAATTTCTACTGTAGTAAACCACTTTGTAGCTGCAGCTTTCCTGTGTCCCACCTGGCCTGTGGTCAGGACAAATCTCACCTACCAGTCCTGCAGCCACTTGGACCCAAATAAACACACAGAGGCTTATATTAATTATAAACTGTATGGCAGTGGCAGGCTTCTTGCTATCTGTTCTTATATCTTAAATTAACCTATTTTTATAAATCTATACCTTGCCACATGGTTTGTGGCTTACCGGTACTTTTACATCTTGCTTCACATGGTGGCAGCAGCTGGCACTGTCTCCTGACTCAGCCTTCCACTCCCCAGAATTCCCCTCTCTGTTTATCCCACCTATACTATACTCCTGTCTGGCTACTGGCCAATCAGCGTTTTATTTATCAATCAATCAGAGCAACATATTTACAGCATACAGAAAGGCATCCCCAGCACTTCCCCTTTCCTGTTTTTCGAAAAGGAAGGTTTTAACTTAATTACATACAACAATTATCAAGCAAGAATTATAGTTATAATATCTAGTCTATTTGTATTTGGCAAAATTAAAGAAGATATCCTATCTATCCTATATTTGTGAGTCTAAGGTTTCATATCTAAGTTATCTTTTATCATAAGGAAATTATAACTATCTAGTCTTCAACTACATCAAAGACCTTAGAAGGATATAATATTACCTGAGAAATGGAAGAAGGATGCATGCAACTTTTCGGAGTCTTGCAAGAATAGATGGACACAGCTGGCAGCCTGGACAGTCATCCATAGTTACTCTGTAAAGTTGGGGCATCTGTCTTCAGTCCACAGGTCTAGAGTCTTTCAGTCACTTCTCTCTGTGTCCTGTAGAATGTCTGGCAGTTTCCTTTTCGAATCAGGAACCTGAAGGACCATTTTGCCAAGTTCAGTGGTTACCTTCCTATGGGTCCTGCATGTCCAGTAGATCAAGCAGTCCAGGCAAGAACAGTTTCTTGCCCAAATGGCTATTTTTGCCAAGGTGAAGATAAACTACATATAGAGTGTCTTTGATGCCCATCCTCCTTTCTGAAGTAAATCAGTGCTGCCAGGAGCAGACATGTCTCACTGTCCAGAAAGTTTAAATTTTTAAAACATTTTAAATGCCATATTCTGTAGGTCTTTGAAGTGTTTGAAGACTACCTACCTAATTGAATTATGTCTATGTATATCTAGAAACTTAACATGACTATAAGTTTGACTATCATAGAAGACTAATTATTAATCTGTATTTTTTAAATATCCAGTACAATTTAAATGAGTTACATAAACATAATACCTCAAATGAGAGTAGAAATATATATACAGTATAAATTAAGTTTAAACTTCTATCAATAAACTAAAATCCATAGCAATGTAAAACATTTCTAAACAAGTTGCTCTTTAAAAGTAGATTCATTAACCTACCCTTTCATCCTATCATATCTATACTCTCCCCTTTTCTTCTTTAGAAAGAGATTGCATTTATAATTAATCTGTTTTAAATAAAAATATTGGTTTTTCTCTGTCTCACACCAGAGGGCTCTTCTGATATGGAACAGAAGAATCCTTCAACGTTTTCTTTTAGCAATATGCTTGGGTTTAGAGAAGGAGTGAGCCAATTCCATCTCTAAAGCCCGCTTGGTATATTTGGGTATTTGGGCGTAGCTTCTCATACTACTTCCTGCTGGATGAGGGCACTGTATTCTTATGGGGACACAAAGAAAATTTTAGGATTATGGAGTAGTCCGTGAGGCTTTATTGTCTGAGCCAGCTGCCTTGAAACCGTTCTGGATGTTGGATCATCTGGGCCATGGTGTCATCAGAGACCTTTCAGGGGCTTTTGGCTGGTCAAACCTGATGTATCTTAATCTGGAACAAATCCAAAGCCTCTTGCTTTCTGTGGAAACAAAAGCAGAGCCTCCTTTCCAAAGCAACATATCCTTACATGCAAATTTTGAAGTCAAGGTACCTTTAAAATATACATATTGGTTTAACTGAGCAGCCTTTACAATCAAATGTCTTTCTGCAGTTAAAAATCCCAAAGACAACACAATCCAGATTCTCTGTGTGATATCCATCTTTATGTGGCTTATTTTTTATATTATATTTACTTTCTCTTTAAAGACTTTATTTTTTAAAACTATCTATTTCTTTATATAACTGCATATATTACTTTTTTTCTCTCTTTCAAGCCTACGTACATTTTTATACACATTGTAGACTATTCCATTTGAATCTGTCTTGTTGTGAACCTCTTGCTTTAAACTGCAGCATTACTAAGACTGAAACAGCAGCTGTGGCTGCTGGCTCTGCCCACCTCAGCTTTCCCAACATGGCAGAACTACTTTACCACCAGTTTGAGTGGAACCATGCTCACCACCGGACTCTGGGAGGCAGTGGGTCTATGCCTCCATCAAAGCAGTGTGTAGCTCAAAAACCTCTTTTTTTTTTTT
>CABHPH010133401.1:0-19731 GCA_902168325.1 Peromyscus nudipes
TGTGAGCACACACACACTTGAGACAGAGTTTCATTATATAGTTCTGGCTGACCTAGAATTCATTATTAGACCAGGATATCTTCAAACTCATATGGACGCATAGAGCTCTGCCCACCTCTGCTTCCCAAGTAGTGGTTGGGTTTTTTGAGTCTACACAGCCTTTAAGAGTTGGGGTCTAAGCTGGGTGGTGGTGGCCTTTTAATCCCAGCACTCCAGAGGCAGAGGCAAGTGGATCTCTGTGAGTTCGAGGCCAGCCTGGTCTACAAAGCAATATCCAGGACAGTCATGGGTGTTATACAGAGGAGCTCTGTCCTGAAAAACCAACCCCCACTCAAAAAAAAAAAAAGATGGAGTCTAGGAGATGGGGGATATTTGTTGTTCTTGCCATCCTGAGCTAGTGAGAGATGTGCAATACACTATGAATCTCCAAAAGAAAGACAAAATTTAATTTTCTCAGGATAGATAAGCCGGAAGGGTGAAGGAATGGCAGGAAGTTGGTGGAGATGGTGAATAGTCAGACCAGAGAAAGTGTGTGAGAGATCTCAGGCCAGAAATGTGTACCAAAAAATGGTGATATTTTGTTTGTGTTCTGACAAAGAAAGCTTGCCTGGCGATCAGAGGGTGGAGCCAGCCACTAGTTAACCATAGAAGCTGGGTGGTGGTGGCTCGTGCCTTTAATCCCAGCACTCAGGAGGCAGAGACATGAAGTGATAAGGCAGGGTGGAGACAGGATCTCAGCCCTTGCTATTGGAGGATCCAGAGAGGTAAGAAGTCACTGGTGGCTGCTCCTCTGCTTCTCTGACCTTTCAGATTATTCTCAGATATCTGACTCCTGGTTTTTATTGATAAAGACTAATTAGGTTCACACTTCATATGACAATCCAGTGTGGGACCAAAATTTCCACATAAAACCTGACAAAGCTTAAAAAAGGATTCTAGAAACACAAAAATGGAGTCAAGCAAGGCTTCTTGGTAGCTGCCTTTTCTCTGGTGGGCTGTTTACTGGTAGTGAGCAGAGGCATGGCTCCTTTAAGAGAAGGCTTTTTGGTTTGGTGCTAGTGGCAAAAATGGGAGGTTCTTTTAAGAGGCCCTGTTACCAAACACTTATATGGTATTTATGAGCAGTGGGCAGCAGCTACTTGGTAGTGGCATGGACCTAGAAACTTCCCAGAGTTAGGGCAGTAAACGTGGCTCCCAGAGCTGGCAGTAAACATGCCTCCGCCATGAGACTAGACTCTCAGGGAACAAAGGAGTGGGGCAGAGCCAGCCACCAAAGCTGTCACTTTGGCCCTAGCCATTTAGCTTATCAGTTTAAAGACTCATGCAGTCAGCAAAAGATAGAGATATGCAGTGAAGACAGATTCAGACCAAAAAATAACAAAAAAAATCTAAATGGACAGTTGTGTTTAAAAATATACGTAGGCTTGGGAGAGAAAAGAAAAGGGGGTAGAGAAAGTCCTTTAAAAAGAAATAGAGTAGCCGGGCGGTGGTGGCGCACGCCTTTAATCCCAGCACTCGGGAGGCAGAGCCAGGCAGATCTCTGTGAGTTCGAGGCCAGCCTGGGCTACCAAGTGAGTTCCAGGAACGGCACAAAGCTACACAGAGAAACCCTGTCTCGAAAAAACCAAAAAAAAACCCAAAAAAGAAATAGAGTAATAAAAAAATATAATAAGCCACATAAAGATGGAAAATATACAGAGAGTCTGGATACTGTATGTTATTGTGTTGTTTTTAAATTTTTTGATGGCTAAAGAACAAATGATAACTGCTAAGAGACATTTGATTATCAAAGCTGTTAGGTTAAACCAACCCATATATTTTTAAAATATCAAAATTTAATTCAAAAGATATGTTACTTTGAGAAAGAGGCTTTGCTTTTATTTCCACAGGAAATAAGAGGCTCCAGATTCATTCTGGGTTAAGAAAAAATAAGATTTGATCAAAGAAGACTCCCTGAAAAATCCCCAATGGGAAAGGATGGTCCAGATGATCCAACATTTCAGAGAACCTCTGTTGTAGTTTCCTCTGAGTTCTGCATCCAAAACAGCTTCAAGGCTGCTGGCTGAGATGATCCAGCCTCACAGACTACTCCAGTCAGGACTTGACCATAATCCAAAATTTTCTCAGGGTCCCCCAAAGATTACCAATGCCCCAATTAGCAGGAAGTAGTCTAGAGAACTACTCCCACATTCCCAAAAATAAATTATGAATGTTGTCATCATTTGGGGGATTAGTTACAAGTTGTTATGGATAATGGTCAGGAAAAAAACTAACCAAAGGAGATTAGATTCAGGGATCTTGTTCTGAAAAGAAAAAGAGGGGATATAGAAATGATAGGATAAAAGGGTAGATTATTGAATCTACTGTAATTCAAAAAACAATTGTTAATCTTACATACTTCATATTGTTATGGATTTTGGTTTATTGATACAAGTTTAAAGTTCATTTTGTTACACTGTGTGTGTATATATATATATATATATACATATATATATTTCTACTCTTATTTAGGGTATTATGTTTATGCAGCTCATTTAAAAATATAATATATATTTAAGAAATACAGATTAATAGTCATCTATAATAGCAAACTTATAGTCATCTTAGTTAGGTTTTCAAGGTCGTACAGAGATATATTTCAGATAGATAGGCAATCTTCAAACACTTCAGAAAACTATAGGATATGGCATTTAAGGTGTTTTAATAACATAAGGTTCTTTTTTTTTTAATGACAATAAGATATGTCTGCTCCTGTCAGCACTAAATTACTTCAGAGAGATGATGCGCATTGAAGAAACTCCATATGGAGTTAGCCACTGGGCAAGAAACTACCCCTGCCTCGACTGCTGCCAGTATGTTGTCCAAACTAGACAAGTAGGACACAAAAGTAAGTGACTGCAGAAATTTGCCAAGACAAAGTGGGACAGTTCTTCAAAATTCCTGCTTCACAGAAAAGTCTGTCAGATACTCCAGGCCTGCAGGCTAAAGATGGATGTCCCAATGCTGCAGATGAACCTTGGTGACTGTCCAGGTTGCCAACTGTTTCTGTCATTTCTTAATTTTAGAAGTTGTTTGCTCTTCATTTCCTGTTTACTCAGGTAATATTTTATATACTTTTCAGGTGTGGTGGGCCTACCCATTTCTCTGTGGGAGGCCCACTTCCACTTTTCCCCAGAGTACTCTTGAGGGGGGGAGTGAGAAATATTTATATAGAAGGATAGAGGGGAGAGAAACAGATAGAAACACAGGACAGCCTCCAGAGGGCCTGGATCATTATCCACCAGTCCCTTCTGTCTCTTCTTTTTTTTTTTCCAAAACAGGATTTCTCTGTGTAGTTTTGGTGCCTGTCCTGTAGACCAGGCTGGCCTCGAACTCACAGAGATCCACCTGGCTCTGCCTCCCAAGTGCTGGGATTAAAGGCGTGCGCCATCCTTCTGTCTCTTCTAAAGGACTTTTTATAGGAATGACAAGGGGTGGAGCAAAAGACCTCCCCCTAATACAGCCAAGTGCAGACCCTTCCAATCACCTAGTAACCACGCATGTGGTCAAGCAATCCTCTAATGCAGCCCTGCTGGGTAAAGCAAGCTCAGATATCACTAGGAAACCTTTGTGGGTCTCCACACTCAGGTCTCTGATGGAGTTGAAGACTAGATAGTTATAGTTGTAGTTTTCAGTGTTACCAGACTCAAAAAAGAAACTTACTAAAGAGGTGTAAGGTTGAGAGGCATCAAAAGATAGTTTTGGGTTGGTAATGCAAGTTAGGATAGAAAAAAATGATTTAGGTACAACACTTTGGAATCACCAAGACAGGATAGATAATGGAGTATTTTGTCTCAGTTTGTCAAATGTTAATGAAGTAGACATTGTTACTATAATTCTTGCCTGTATATGTTTGTATATAGTTATTGTATATATAGTTTTTCTGTTAGTTAAAAATTTTGCTGTTTATTTAGACAAAAAGGGGGAAATGTGTGATATTTTGTTTGTGTTCTGACAAATAAAGCTTGCCTGGTGATCAGAGGGTAGAGCTAGTCACTAGTTAACCATAGAAGCTGGGTGGTGGCGGCTCATGCCTTTAATCTTAGCACTTGGGAGGCTCATGCCTTTAATTCCAGCACTCAGGAGGCAGAGACAGGAAGTAATAAGGCAGGGTGGAAACAGAATCTCAGCCTTTTTGGTCAGATGATCCAAAGAAGTTAGAAGTCACTGGAGGCTGCTCCTCTGCTTCTCTCATCTTTCAGGTTATTACCCTGATATCTGACTCCTGGTTTTTATTGATAAGACTAATTAGGTTCACACTTCAATGGTCAGTGGGGCTGGTCAGCTGGTTCACTGGATAAAGGTGCTTGCTGCCAAAACTGATGATCTGCATTCAACCCCTGAGCTCTGTGTTGTAGAAGATAATTGATTCTTGCAAACTGTCCTCTAATCTTCACATGTACACACCCAGGAAAGAAATGTAATAAAAAATAATTCAAGAGTTGGGAAAAAGACAACAAGAAGAAATGTCCCATGAGGATGCTCTAAGAACAGTCACGAGTTAGAAGGGCAAGAAGGAGGTAGTGGGCAGGGAACTGTCATGTTGACCCATGAGTGTTACAGGTACACTGGAAACCAAATGAAAATAGCTATTATATCAGAGGATTGGAAAGTGACTGAAGAAAGATTTCAAATTTAATTTGTATTTATTGGTTCATTTACTCCAGGGACTGACTACCCTCTACCCCCACCCTCACCCCCTAGAACTTGCTATATAGCTCAGGATAACCTCAAATTCTGTGTAGGATAGGCTGGCCTTGAACTCACAGCAATGCTCCTGCCTCAGTCTCTTGAGAGCTGGCATATAGGCATGTACCACCACATCAGTGTTTTGCCATTAATTAAAATACTTTAATCTACCTCTCCCTAATATATCCCTTACCAAATCAGTAAATAACTGGGCTATCAATATGAGAAATACAGCTAAGAGCATCGTGACAGAGATTCCTGTTAGGTCTCCAGAAATTACTTTTCCCAAAGTCTGGCATTTAGACAAAAACCAGCATTCCCTCAGGGACTTAAGGAAGATAGTTCCTAGGAGCTAAAAGGAATCATTCTCCTTACCTCAGGCAAAAGGGATATGTGGCTCTTGCGTTAACCTATTCCTGTGGTACCTATTGGCATTTCAAGGTCTATGCTAGCCTCTAGGACCCCTCATTTCCTACTCACAAGTACCTGTTACAGAGTCATCCTGGCTGGCATACCCTGTCCCCTACCCTAAACCTCTCTGAGCTTCACTTCCTTCCCCCAGCTTCTCTGATTTCAGCCATTTTGGCTACATGTCCTCTTGGTTCTGCATCCTCTCATGGCTCCTGGTTCCTCTCTTGGCCTCCTCCTCTCTCCTCACTTCCTCTCTCACTTCACCTGCCCTCTCATGGCCCAGGTCAGTCAACTGGTCAGGTTCAGCCTGGACCCTTCTAGATGCCTCTGGCTGTGCTCTCCCTCATATCTGCGACATACCACACCTCAACCCATACCTAGGAGAGTCATGTTCTCATTTTTTTCCTTTCGGTCCGATTTTAAAATGGTCAAAGAGGGCCTGGAGAGATGACTCAGCCGTTAAAAGCACTGGACTAGGGTTCAATTCCCAGCACCTCCAGGGCAGCTCACAACCATCTGGAACTCCAGTCCCAGGTGAATCTGATGCCCTCTTCTGGCCTCTGTGGGCACCAGACATTCAAACATACATGCACAGGCATAATGTGCAGGAAAAATTTATAATTAGGTTTATAGAAAAGTAAAACCCCACCAGGCCTGGTGGGTCAGGTTTATAATCCTAGCTACTTGGTGGGTTGGGACAAGAGGATCAAACCTTCAAGTCCTGCTTGGGTTATAGAATTGGGTCAAAACAGATCTGGGAACTTTATGAGACCATTTCAAATTAAAAAAGCTGAAAAGAGGGGTAGAAGGTAGCATATGTGAGGTCCTAAGGTCAACCCCCATTGCCATGACAGGGAAATAAATAAGTAAAATCCCTTAGGAGCTCGTGGTTACTCCAGAAACAGACAATAACCATGATACAGTCTCAGGCCATAGTTTGCTGACCTTAAATTTAGACCATCTACAGTTAATAAGACAGTTGATATAGTTAAAGGCAAATATACTATATGTCTACTTTTTTCCTTTTTTATTTTCAAATTAGATAAATATTTGTTATGATCCGACTTATTTTCTTTCCTTGTTTATCTGGTATGCCTTTTTAGGTTTAGAGTTTGGGGGATTTTATAGTATACATCTTTTGCCTATCACACTTTATCTTAGAATGATGCACTATTTCACAGATAGTATAAAAACCTTGAAAATATGCTTCCATTCACCTTTCAACCTTTACTATGGCAACACATTTTATTTTTATAATGTTAAAGTTTTCCTATTTAAAGACAAAAATCATATGTATTTACTCACAGAATCATCATTTCTAATGCTCTCTAGTCTGTCATTTTAAAAATTTCTTTGTAGAAGCCTGGAGAGATGGCTCAGTGGTTAAGAGCACTGGCTACTCTTCCAGAAGACCTGGGGTTAGATTCCCAGCACCACATGGACAATCACAACCACCCTAAACTCCAGGTCCGAGAGATCTAATGATGTCCCCTTTTGGCCTTTGCAGGCACCAAACATGCAAGTGGTACACAGTCATGCATGTAGGCAAAACACCCATACACATAAAATTTTAAAATGTTTAAAAATTTCTTTGTATAGATCCACATTTTCTTTCTACCCAAAGGTACAGTGGGTGTGCAGGTTACAAATACTTCCAGCTTTTATATGTCTGAAAAAAAGATTTTGGAGGGTCAGTGACATGGCTCAAGTGTAGGGGCCCACAGGGGCTCCCTAGTAAGGCCTTACTCAAGGTCAGAAAGCCTGAGCTTGCTTTGCCCTGCAGGGCTGCATTACAGGATGATTTGGCCACAGACGTGGTTACTAGGTGTTTTGAAGGGTCTACACTTGTTGGTACTTGTTATACCTCAACCTTGGAAGGGGGAGGTCTTTTGTTCCTCTCCTTGCTGATGTATAAAAAGCCCATCATGAATAAAGTTGAGGTGACTAAGTATTGACCCAGGGCCCTCCCGAAGCTATCCTGTGTCTGTCTTTCTCATCATCTCCATCTATATTTCTATCTAATACTTCTCCATTCCTCACTCCTCCCTGCAAGAACCCTTCGACAGGTCGGAACTGGTCTCCAAGACAGCTCAGTGGGTAAAAGCATTTGCTTGTCGAATCTGATGACCTGAGTTTGATCCGTAGGACCGACATGATAGGGGAAGAAAAACAATTCCTGCAAATTGTCCTCTGAACCACACAGACAGACAAACACACACACACACACACACACACACACACACACACACACACACGCATATACCATACAGAAAGAGAAAGGGAAGGAAAGGGGGGAACAAAAAGAGGAAAAGACAGAAACTACTCGGTTATGGAAGTTTTTGGAGTCACAGCCTTGGCTGCCCTCACAGGCCAATATTGACAGGACAATTAAACAAACAAGTGACAGTGAAAAGCAATATTCCACACAGGGAAGAGGAACAGAGATGCAGTGACTCACCCAACCCTCTGCACATCCATCTTCCAGTCCTTACTTGAAGTTCAGGTTTGAATAGAGGGCAAAGGGCGTGCATTGCTAAATTGTCCCTGTCAAGGTGTGTCCTGACCATCATCATCATCATCTAGGCCCCATCTCCTGGCAAGGTGGTTTGACAAGTTGTCAGAGCTGCATGACATCTCTTTCTGGAAGACAAGCTCCTCTCTGGCTGGCAGGACCCCACCCCTCTCCTTCCCCCGGTGTCAAGCTTCTAGGGAAATTCCATCATCTCAAAGTTTGAGATCAATCCAAAGAGACATCTGGAAGCTATAGGGAAGGGCACAGTATCCATTAGAATATCTTCATTCTTGGCGAGGCATGGTGGGGAGCACTTTCTATCCCAGTGTTTGGAGTGTAAAGGCAGATGGGTCAGAGTAAGTCCAAGGCCAGCCAGGGCTACATAGTGAGATATTGTCTCAAGAAAGAAAGAGGGAGAGGAGAAAAAGAGAAAGAAGTACCTTTATTCCTGTCAGGGTGGTTACAGAGCCATCTACCTGGATTTTACATACCTGTGTTTGTCATCGGGGGGTTAGGAGATGATTCTTTATAGGGAATGTCTGCGGTTAAAATCGAAAAATTATAGAAACGTTTATTTTTAATGAGTTTCTATTGCAGCATGAATAGATATTGATGAAAGTAACACAGTTAGGAGCACAGCACATGTGGAGTTCTGATCTGTCCCATCCACTGCCTAGTGGGTCTTCTCATACCTATCATGAGCCTCCTTCTAAGTTCCCAGACACTCCATTCACAGCCTTATATTTCAATGAAGTTTTCAGGTGTCAGACTCCTGGAATTGTAGCATTGGAAGGATGTGAAAAATGATCTAGTTCAACCTCCAGTCAAATTTAGATGCTTCTTCCACGGCACACACGGCAGATGGTCACCTAGCCTCAGCTTGATATTTCTAGCAACGGAAAAACTCAAAATCCATGTGACAGATGCTTCAAGTTTTGGACACTTCTAGTGATTTGAAATTTACGACATGTGCTAAAATCAGCCTCTCTGAGCTGCCTGTCAGCTGCTTGTAGCTCTACTCAGACAGCAAGCACATCTATTCCCTCTCAAACCTACCTACCTACCTACCTTTCTGCCTCCAGCCTTGCTAGAGGGAAAATGTGAACATTGATCCTTCTTCCTCCCTGGGCTGAACGAGTTCTTTGTTCTTCTGAAAATGAATCAGGCATTAGTGTAACTTCTTTTTTTTTTTTTTTTTATCTTTTGAGAGACAGGCTCTTGTTAGGTAGCCCAGGCTGGCTTCTTGCAGTTCTCTTGTCTTATTTTCTGAGTCCAAATATTACAGGAATGTCACTATGCCTGGCTTGATTTCTCTCTTGATTTGCCTTATTTCAAAAAGTACATGTCTCTCAGAACCAAGCTATCAGTCAAATAAATGAAATAGTATTTCTTGTGGGTTATTAAAATGGTAAATCTACATGTCTATAAAATTAAAATGTGTAAAGTTTACTCCTCCATCCTAGTTCCCATCTTTGGAGAACTAACGGTATCCTGTGATAGCCCATCCACGGTTGAGAGTTTTGTTCCTTTGATGGTTAGTCTTTGAAAGAGGCTCTTCCTGCTTCCCAGGCTGGCCTTGTCCTCCTAGGCTCAAGCAACTCTCTTTTGCCTCAGCCTCCCTAGTTAGCTGGGATTACATGTATACAGAAACATCTCTGTTCCTGGCATTTATGGGATGTTTTTCCCTTATTGAGACATAGGTGCATATATAGGGTTTTTTCCATTTAACAATGTATCCAGAACACTTTTTCTAAGTGGTATGTAGAGAGGCACAGTATTCTTTTAGATAATCTGTAATATTTAATAGTATAGATTTGTAAAATTTATTCAAATATTCACCTCATATTAATTCAAAGGACACACAAAATGATACAAGGTGTACCTGTCCGTATAAGTTATTACATTGTGCTGCTTTTATGTCAATAGGCACATTTATAGAAGTGGAATTACTGAGTAAAAAAATCATGTTCACACCTTCAGTAGCTATGGCTAGAAACCAACTGGTTGTGACAGTTAATACTGGTTCTGAACAGAGTGTATGTAATAGGTGGATCTTCATCTGAAAAAAAAAAGTTATAACCCTCCCATTCACTGTTCACATGTATAAGCATTAACTAACACCAGGAGATTAAAGACACATATACAAATGCACACAAAACCATTAGAACAGCAAAAAAAAAATTGAGCACACACATACTTATTTAACATCCAGGTGATGATGTCCCTTTTAAAGAAATATTTTAAGCAGGTAGTGGTGGCAGATGTCTTTAATCCCAGCACTCAGGAGGCAGAGGCAGGTGGTTCTACAGATCAAGTTCCAGGACAGGCAGAGCTACACAAAGAACCTGTCTACAAAAACCAAGAGAGAGAAATACTTTAAACTTGGAAGCCATGAATGACTACATGAGTTCTACCACATAAACATTTAACACACCACAAAGTGCTGTGGAACAATCCTTGTATACTCTATGACTATGTATTACTCTTATTGGTTAATAAAAAGCTGACAGGCCAGTAGCTGGGCAGGAAGTTATGTAGGAAAACCAAACTGAGAATGATGGGAAGAAGGAGGGTGGAGTGAGGAGAGACACCAGCCAGCCACCCAGGAAGCAAGACAAGCTAGAGGACAGGTAAAGCCACAAGCCATGTGGCCGCAATACATAGATTAATAGAAATGGGTTAATTTAAATGTAGGTGTTACCTAGTAACAAGCCTGAGCTATTGGCAGAGTATTTATAATTCACATCCAGTCTCTGAGTCTGTTATTTGGGACCAGGTGGTCAGGACAGGAAATCTCCATTTACAACAAAGTCTCTAGATAAATAGTAGGCTGGGAGGGAATATTTGCACACTATGACAAAGCATATGTGTTGCTAGTGTATAAACTGACAACATGCCCACTCTCACCAAGGACCAGAAGGACTGTTCAAAGTGATCAACGGGTTGCTCTTTCATTCCATACTTTCCTGCTGGCATGACTGCATTTCAGAGCAAATGTTACAGCGTGCATAGCTGCAGGACCCGGGACCTGAAGGAAGTGTGAAATAATGTGGATGGGAACTGTGAGACCTGGAGACCTTTAGGGACCACTGATGGAACAGAGGCTCCTCTGTCCTTTTTCCCAAACAACTTATGTTGTGGGTTTTTCATCGTTGAGGAGAAAAAAAATTATCAAGGAAAAAAACAATATCCTTGTATTGCTTCCTAAGCAAGCTGTTCCTTTTAGAAGTCCGTGGTGGAACCTCTAAGTCGGGTGTATTTTCCTCCGAAGCACTCTCCAATCACGTAATTAACAGACAGCATACTTTTCATTGCTCAAGTGAGTTTTCCTTTTGTTTTCTTCTTCACTTGAAGAGAAACAGGAAGCGCCACGGGAAGTTTTAGGAAGGGATTTTAACCCACATAAAAACAAAAAACAGCCCAGAAATAAAACCTCAGGTTCAGCTGGATGCTCTTACCATATAGAATAGGAAACTGTAAGCTAAGACAGACAAGAACTCAGAAGCCAGGGAGGTTGTAAAAATGCTGTTGAGTTGTTTCTGGGCTAGCGGTAGCTCATCCGCAGGGGTGCTTCTTCATCCTGCCCTGGTCCAGCCACCTCCTAAGAGTCACATTCATTTCAGAGGGAAGAGCGCTGCCAAGGATCACCACGAGGAGGCGCTGTGCACTGCTGGGCTAGTGCTGGTCGATTTACTTTCTCAAGGGCTTCGACCTCTATGGACAGGTAACCCTCAGTCTGCTAAACGTGAACTCATCTCCAAAATTCATAATCTGAGCTAAATCTAAAAGCAATATCTTTTTTTTTTTTTTAGTAAAAGAATTTTGGTTTGCAGATTGGACAGGTCTGCCATTTTAAATATTTTCTGGAATCATTCATTACTAATTTATTACTTTAAATTCCATCCAGCCTTCAAGGACTTTCAGGATGTCTAGGAGAAGGCAAACTATGCATCACACAACTAAGAGGCAAGCATGTAGGGTGTAGTATAAAAAAAAAAATGAGTCTCCAAAGCAAGGCACAGCAAAGATCTCACCCTTACAGAGTCTCACGAGCAACTTGACCACAAAGCAAGGCACTGGCATGAATAAGTGGATTTTCCAGAAATGACCCTCAAGAGACATGTCTTTGCGGGCGGTGGTGGCGCACGCCTTTAATCCCAGCACTCGGGAGGCAGAGCCAGGCGGATCTCTGTGAGTTCGAGGCCAGCCTGGTCTACAGAGTGAGTTCCAGGACAGGCACCAAAACTACACAGAGAAACCCTGTCTCGGGGAAAAGAGAGAGAGAGAGAGAGAGAGAGAGAGAGAGAGATCTTTGAGACAATAAGAAATACCAGCTAAGCTATTGAGCAAAGGTATCCAGTCCTGTCATGCAGAGTGTCCCAGCTCTGAGCAACCTTCCGCTGCCTCAGAAGGGAATGCCCTCTGCTGAGCATTCAGCTCCAGTTTCTCCCACCCAACTCCACGGCTGAGTGACATGGGTGACATGTTGTTTTGGTCTTGGAGAGTCATGAAAACAAGTCTTTCCATCCGACAGCAGGTAAGGTGGTGGGTTAGAAGCTGCCGTCTGTGTCACCTGGTAAAATCAGAATAAGAAAGAAAAAAATAGAATTTATTCCATAGAAAGGGAGGTGGCGCTTTGGAAATCCGCAAAGGTCGTGGGAGGAAAGATGAAATGTGGAGGAAAAGATGAGTGACATCAAGCTGGACGCAGCTCAAGCTGCATGGTCCCCTCACAGGGAGGAAGGAGGCAGAAGCCTCATCCGAAAAGCAATTCATGTGGCCATGATAAGGAGGAGACACTGGGGCCCCACCCTCAGGACAAGCCCATAGCTCTCACGAGCCTTGTGTCCAGTTGTGCGTTTCAGCCAGTGATTCCTCTGGCACATGGGTCCCATTGTGCCACTCTTTGTGACCCAGAGGGCATGGCCTGGTGTCATCGTGTTTAAAATAGAGCCTAGGTCTAGTGGCACATGCCTTCAATCTCAGCACTCAGGAGGCAGAGGCAGATGGATCACTATGAGTTGAAGGCCAGCTTGGTCTATGTAGAGAGTTCATGACAGCCAGGGCTACATACAGAGAGATCCTGTGTCCAAAAAAAAGAAAGAAAGAGAGAAAGGAAGGAAAAAAAAGAAAGAAAGAAAGAAAGAAAGAAAGAAAGAAAGAAAGGAAGGAAGGAAGGAAGGAAGGAAGAAGGAAAGAAAGAAAGAAAGGAAGGAAGGAAGAAGGAAAGAAAGAAAGAAAGAAAGAAAGAAAGAAAGAAAGAAGGAAAGAAAAGAAGGAAAGAAAAGAAGGAAGGAAAGGAAGGAAAAAGGAAGGAAGGAAGGAGAGAGGGAAAGAAGGAAGGAACTGAGCTACCTTGTGGATCTGTTCACAGGAAACAACCATAAATCAGAGCCTGAATTTACAGGCACCCACGGGAGGTAGCTGAAGGGCAAAGGGCTGAGGCTGATAAGCCAAAAAGTGCAGGCTCCAGCAGGCTTGGCTTGAGGAGGGAAGTGCTCAGAGAATGGAAGCCCTGCCCTCAGTAATGAGGAGACCTCATCAGCAGAGTTACCTGGAATTTGATAAGCCTGATGGTGACAGGTGAATCAACTTCTGGAATCATTAACTACTGCAGAATTGAGAACTCTGAAACCCCTGCAGCGCCACTCTGCAGGGTGAGTGATACCTAAGGGGACTGGAAAATACAAAGACTGGAAAAGACTGGTCTTCTATCTGTATATATCTCACTGCTGAGGGTACTTCTCCATTCCCAGTGTAGTTAGGAGACATGCCCCAGCTACAACATTAGCTGCCCCAAGGGGTTTGATCTGGGGACACTGGAGTAGGTGACAAGACCAGACCAGCCACAGATCACAGAGCTAAGCATGGCCAGCAGCAGTCCCTGGCCTTCAAAGAAAAGCTACTAAAGGGAGAACATCTCTGGTGGACATTAAACACTTGTCTGTTACAGGCAACATTATGTTAAATCATATGAAAGGAAAGAGTCCAGGAGTTTAAAGACTGTTTGACCCCACTCCTACATAAAACCCGGAGTCCCCCGATTTTCATGGTTCCAGAAAGAAACTGTACAACAATGAATTTTTAGAAGATCCATTTTAGCCGGGTGGTGGTGGTGGCTCACATCTTTAATCCCAGCACTCAGGAGGCAGAGCCAGGAGGATCTCTGAGTTTGAGGCCAGCCTGATCTATAGGAGTTCTAGGACAGCCAGGACTACACAGAGAAGCCCTGTCTCAAAAAACCAAAAAGAGGATCTATTCTATTATTTTTAAGTGTGTGTGTGTGTGTGTGTGTGTGTGTGTGTGTGTGTGTACCTGAATGTAGGTACATATACATGAGCAAGGGTTTTTTTTTTAAGATAAAATCTTGACTCACCCAAATATAAGCTGAATGAATACCTATCAAAATTTAATCTAACCCATCAATGGATGTGGAAACCAAGTGTGATAGCCAGTTCAAAAGAGAATTCAAAGAATCTCATGTGTATAGGTCAAGTGTGATAAAATTTAATGAATATATAAATAGATATAAAACTGACTTTATCCACTTGGGAATTTGGGGTTCATTTGTCCCACTACTCATCAGAAACATTTTCATATCTATAAACCAAAGAAATTTGCCTTGTCAATAGAGATTTATGTAGGCTTCCTATTAAGTAATTTTTTTCTTTTTTCCCCACTTTCAAAATCTTTCACAATTTTTTTGATAATTGAAATGATCACAATATAACAGTTATTATTTTTTTGAATTTATTTTATTTTATTTTATTTTACAATATAATTCAACTTTACATATCAGCCATAGAATCCCCCGTTCTCCCCCGCCCCCGCCTCTCCCCCCGCCCCTCCCCCCCCATTTCCATCTCCTCCAGGGCAAAGACTCCCCCGAGAATTGAGATCAACCTGGTGGACTCAGTCAAGGCAGGTCTAGTCCCCTCCTCCCAGGCTGAGCCAAGCGTCTCTGCTAAGCCCCAGGTTTCAAACAGCCAATTCATGCACTGAGCACAGGACCCGGTCCCACTGCCTGGATGCCTCCCAAACAGATCAAGCCAATCAACTGTCTCACCCATTCAGAGGGCCTGATCCAATTGGGGGCCCCTCAGTCATTGGTTCACAGTTCATGTGTTTCCATTCATTTGGCCACTCGTCCCTGTATTCCATCCATCCCTGGTCCCAAAAACTCTAGCTCACATAAACCCTCCTCCTTCTCGCCAATTGGACTCCCGGAGCTCCACCCAGGGCCTGACCGTGGATATCTGCATCCAGTTCCCTCAGTCACTGGATGGGGTTTCTAGCACGACAATTAGGTTGTTTGGCCATCCTATCACCAGGGTAGGTCAGATCGGGCTATTTCTCGACTATTGCCAGCAGTCGGTTGTGGGGGCATCTTTGTGGATTTCTGTGGGCCTCTCTAGCATTTTGCTTCTTCCTATTCTCATGTGGTCTTCATTTACCATGAACATTCCTTATGTTCCCTCTCTGTTCTTGATCCAGTTGGGATCTCCCGCTCCCCCAAGTTCTCTTTCCCTCGCCCCTCGCCCCTCATTACCCCCACTCACGTCCATACTGTTCATGTAGATCTCATCCATTTCTCCATCATTGGGCGATCCCCGTGTCTTTCTTGGGGTCCTGTTTTCCAGGTAGCCTCCCTGGTGTTGTGAGTAGCCGTCCAGTCATCCTTGTTCCACAACTAGTATTCTCCTATGAGTGGGTACATACCATGTTTGTCTTTCTGAGTCTGGGTTACCTCACTCAGGAGGATTTTTTCTAGATCCATCCATTTGCCTGCAAACCTCATGATGTCATTGTTTTTCTCTGCTGAGTAGTATTCCATTGTGTATATGTACCACAGTTTATTTATCCATTCTTCGGTTGAAGGGCATCTAGGTTATAACAGTTATTATATAGCATTGCCTCAGTAAAGGAAATAAGAAAGTGAATATGCTCTAAATGAAGGCGTTCTTGTACCACAATGAATGATAGTCACAAGCATGCTATGTCAGAAGCATAGATCAACATGCCTGAGTCTTTTCATAGTGTCAGAATTCACTGATTGGCAGTAAAATCACAAGCTACACCAGTTTCATTTGGCAGAAATCTACTAAGTCATCTGGTTCCCTTTGATAGTGTTGTATGGGAAATTGGGTCCCCTCTTAGGGTTCTTAGTCTTGTTATTGAAAAGGAAAAACATGGACTCAAACAGAAGCTAGGGCACAATTTTATTAGAGTTTAAAAGATAACCCCTAGGGCAGCTAGCTATGAGTCCTGGCAGGTGCCTGAAGGACGGAGGTACAGAAGAGGAAGAGAGAAAGCCATACCTAATTCAAGTTAGACATGGAGCTCAGCCACATGGCAGGGAGGAAGCTTTAGAACAGTATTTCTCAACCTGCAGGACGTGACCCCTTGGGGAGGGGTCAAACAACCCTTTCACAGGGGCCACCTAAGATCTTCAGAAAACACAGATATTTACAATACGATTCATAACAGTAGTAAAATTACGATTATGAAGTAGCAACAAAAATAATTTTATGGTTGGGGGTCACCAGAGCAAGAGGAACTGTATTAAAAGGTTGCAGCATTAGGAAGGTTGAGAACCACTGCTCTAGAGTATGAGCTCAAATTACTAGGTATAGCAGATTTAGAAAGGAAACAAAAAAAGGAAAGTTACAATTTTCTGAGTAATTCAGAAAAGCAGGAAGAATTTAGAAAGCTGTGTGGTACAGCTTGTGAGCAACTGCACTCAAAGGATTCTGGGAAGAAAAGTGTGTTATCTCATTAAAGGGATAATTATGCCTTCTATTTCTTTGCATGGCTTAAGGGGGAACCACCTTCTGAACCAGGATATTTTGGGACACTTAAAATGTTGGGTCTCCACCCAGGTCAGAGAAATAACTTTCCTTAATAGGCCTCCATAAAGCCCTTTCAAGGCCACCATAACATTAGCTGGCTGAGGCAAACTCAGGTACTTTTATACCAGTCTTAACTAATATTAACTCTCGAATCACACATTGCAAAACACATAGTAAATATAACTATACTGGTACCTTTACTCTAGGTTTTGTGTGTGTGTGTGTGTGTGTGTGTGTGTCTGTCCATCTGTCTGTCCGTGTGTAGGTTATAGAATGGCTACAAAGTGTTAGAGAGGCTGCCTGCAGCAGAGTTGAGCAGCGTTCTAGAAGTTACAAAGAGCTGTGACTCAGAGGCAGAAGTAGGTAGCTAACAGGCATGCAGAGGGGATCTCGGGGTACATGTTGGGGCAGGAGGAGGAGGATCGGCCATACAATCTTGTTGGAGGTCTCCGGAAGGTGTCTCTGCAAAATCGAGCCAAGGAGGTCCCTGGTTTGAGCTGAGCCTCAAGGTCCAGTTCAGCTGCAGAAGTGAGGTGTGAGACCACAGAGGCCGTAGGATTGAAAACCAGGATTTGGCCCAGATGGACAAATGGACAAATGGAAGGATAACAATTTGAGTAGGTTGATGAGAACAGACAGACAAAGGGACAAGTCTCAATGACAGCACAGGCATGTATGTGTGGAGGGCATGAGATGGGGTGGGGAGATCTCTAGTTTAAGAACCAGAGTCCACTGCCTGTTTACAGGATAGGGTAGTTATGGGGAAGGAAAAGGAATGAGGGAAAATGACCCTTTATTAGCCCCTGGTCAGTCACTGAGAGAGATAGCTAAGGAAATAGGGTGTGTAATGGGTTAATGAATGTCAGGTGACCAACAAACATCTTTTCTGGTCAGCCTTACTGGGGAGGGCAAGAACTACTAAAACAAATCACTTTAGTTTAGGGACTGTCACTGTTTAGCCAAATTGGAGGAGCTTTACAAAATGCAGCAATGGTTAATACTTGGGCAAGGCACAGCCAGAAACATCACTGTTTCAGACAATCAGGAGTAATTTAGAGCAGGGCACAGCCCCATGTCAACAACGTTCTCTGAGATAGGGTCTCACTATGTAGATCTGCCCGCCTCTGCCTCTCAAGTCCTGGGAGCAAAGGTGTGTGCCACCACATCCTGGTTTTCAACAGGAAATTTAAGAGTAATTTCTTCCGTCTGTATTTTCTGTTTTTCCTAGAATTTCTAGTCCTTTTGAAACAAGCATTTTAGAAGTGTCTTTTGCTAAAGTGTCTCAGCTCCTACTTGGGCCCGGGTGGCTGTAAAAGCAGGATGGAGCCTGGCATCCTGGCTTCCTTCCAGGCCCTTCCCTTTACATTGTCTGAGGGAACAGAAAGCAGACATTGTGATTGACTTTCCTTGGAATCACCTTGGATTCTGAGAACACTGGGGGGTAAGACCACCTCAGATAAGGTGGCACCACACCCAGAGCAGAAATACTTATTTCCTGATAACTTGTCCCACTAAAGCAATAAGGATTTTTTTTTTTTAGACCTTACTTGTCATAGCTGGGACAAGAACCAAGGAGACAGCAACCAGACAGTTTAATTAAGTGTTCATCTAAAGCGTATGACTAGCTTGTTCCTCTTTATAATGTGGCCACATTGAGAACTTTCTCTCTGCTTTTTACAATTACCTAGCTCTTTAACTGGGATAGTGCTTGAGTCTAGCCTGTTGACTCTAGGCTTTTGACTTTAAAGCTCTCATTGTGGGATGGCAAGATAGCTCTGTGTGTACAAGTCTGATGACCTGAGTTCCATTTCCGGATTCCACAGTGAAAGGAGAGTACAGACTTCCAAAAACTGTCCTCTGCCGGGCATGGTGTTGCATGCCTTTAATCTCAACACTCTCTGTGAGTTCAAGGCCACTCTGGTCAATATAGTGAGTTCCTGGCTAATCAGTACTACATAGAGAAACCCTGTTTCAAGAAACAAATGACAGCCATTTATCCTCTGACCTCCAGACATGGTACATGTGCCCATACACATCCATATCACACACACACATACACACACGCACAATAAAATCAAGAGCTAGCCATCATGGCACACACCTTTAATCCCAGCAGGAAAGCAGCAGGGCCACACAGTTAGATCTCAGAGTTCCAGGCCAGCAAATTCCACCTTAGCCAGGGCTACCTAGAGAGACTCTGACTCTAAATTATTCAATTAAAATCAAGAAAACCTCTCTGGCTGCATTTTTAAAGATTTCCTTTTATTATTTCTCTCTCTCTCTCTCTCTCTCTCTCTCTCTCTCTCTCTCTCTCTCTCTCTCTCTGTGTGTGTGTGTGTGTGTGTGTGTGTGTGTGTGCAAGTGTCTTTGGGTATCAGAGGTGTGGAATCTCCCTGCCACCTGATGTGGGTGCTGGGAATTGAATTTGGGTCCTATGGAAAAACAGTATACCTTCCTAACTGCTGAGCCATCTTTCCAGCCTCAGTTTCAGGTGTTAAATTTTTTTTAAAAAAATTACTTTTATGTGTATGGGTATTTGCCTGCACGTGTATATGTGTGCCACATGCATGCCTGGTGCCCACAGGAGCCAAAAGAGACCATCAGATGCCATGGAGCTGGAGCAACGGATGGTTATAAGCTGCCCTGTGGGTGCTGGAAACCGACGCTGGGTTCTCTGCAAGAGTACTAAGTACTCTTAATCTCACCAGGCCTCAAATGAGAGATGTTTGTCTTTAAGACAGGGTCTTGCTAGTGTAACCCTGGCTGGCCTGACATTTTCAGAGTGCTGGCATCAGAGTGTGCATTAGCACACTCTGACAAGTTTGATGAGTTCAAGGATTGCTTCATGTATACATGATTTCCTGCTCCCAACCCCTGACATTCAGAACTTCTTTTTTTCATTCAGAACTGGTAAAAGATCCCCAGGTGCTCATTCTGCGCAGCCAGAACAGAGGAGTTCTGGTGCAGGAGGTTCCTACAGCACCTTCAACTGCTTTCCTTCAAAGTGTAGTTAGAGAGCCAGGTGTGGTGGCGCATGCCTTTAATCCCAGCACTCGTGAGACAGAGGCAAACAGATCCCTGTGAGTTTGAGGCCAGCCTGGTCTACAGAGTTCTGGCCCAGCCAGAGTTACATAGTGAGACCCTGTCTTAAAAAAAAAAAAAAAAAAAGAAAGGAAGAGGGGAAAAAGAAAGAAAGAAAGAAAGAAAGAAAGAGAGAGGGAGAGAGAGAGA
>CABHPH010133401.1:20131-34383 GCA_902168325.1 Peromyscus nudipes
TGTGGTGCACGGAGAGTGGTGTGTGGCGTGGGGGGGAGAGGGGGTACGGGGGGGGGGGGGGGGGGGTGGGTAGCTCATTTGGTAAGGGCTTGCTTTGCAGCAGGAGGCTCTGTGTTTGCTCCCCCTGTTTGTTGTGGCCACAGCACTTTGGAAAATTCCTCTATTTTGGTTAAATTGTAGCAGGTCCCCCATCCCCTCTTCACCCTCTGTAATTAGCATTCCAGACTTGTTTTCCTAAATTCCTAGGACAGTCCCCTGCAGACCCCCTGATAGTGGCTAGCCACAGGAGATGTTTGTGGATCACCTGGAATTCTTTCACTCTCTGCTCACCATTCTTTGGTCACTCCTAGGAATGGCCAATGTCCACCTTTCAAGAAAGAAACTTTCTAATCTCTCCCCACCCCTCTCTTGCCCTACCCCTACTCCAGCCTGTAAAGAGATGATGTGTGGGTTCCATTCTTAACGTGACCCTGTCTGCAAATTTTTCCCAAAATAAACTGTCTTAAGTCATCATTTCCTGGTCTGTCTTTCCTTATTGCCAGCCTTTGGATTCCAGAACCCATATAAAAATGCCCAGGCCTAGTGGTTGGTGCTTGTGATCCCAGTGCTGGGGAGGTAGAGACAGGCGGGTTACCTTGGCTCCCTGACCAGCATCCACACTTTGTGAGTTCCAGGACAATGAGGAGGACAACCAGGTTTGTCCTCTGGCCTCCACATACACACATGTGCACATATGTACCAGCACACATATGTGCACCTGCAAACACATGACTCTTGAAGAAAGGTATTTAAAGTCTTGGGGCCAATTAAAAATTGTTCATCAAATAACCATGGCCCTGAAAGTCCAGCCCTACAGGACATGGTGGCTTCCTGCGGATTATTTCCGTGTGTGTGTGTGTGTGTGTGTGTGTGTACATGCATTTGTGCATTGGTTGTGGAGGCCCACAAAGGTTTCCTAGTGAGATCTAAGCTTGCTTTACCCAGTAGAGCTGCATTAGAGGATTTCTTGACCATGTGCATGGTTACTAGGAGATAAGGGTCTGCACCTGGCTGTGCTAGGGGGAGGTCTTTGCTCCACCCCTTGGCATTCCTATAAAAAGCCCTTTAGAAGAGACAGAAGGGACTGGTAGATAATGATCCAGGCTCTCCTGAGGCTATCCTGTGTTTCTATCTGTTTCTCTCCCCTTTATCCTTCTACCTAAATCTCCTTATCCCTCACTCCTCAAGAGTACCCTGGGGAAAAAAAATGTGGGAGCTGGTCACCCAACTGGGTTCCCACAATGGGTAAGAAGTTAGGTGCTTGGTTGTGTCTTTTACCATCTAGATCCTGGCCAATCAAAGCTAGCTTTTCTAGGTCCTATATGACTCAGTTTATATGAGGTACTAGAATAGTTCATTCAGAGATTGAGAGTAAAATAGAAGTTACCAAAGGCTTGGAGAAGGAAGATCTGGAAGTCAGTGCTTAAGAAACACAGATCTTTATCTCAGGTTGACAAAGAATTTCTGGAAATGAATAGTAGTGGCGCTTACTCAGCCACGTGAGAGTACCTGGTCAAACTGCATTGTGTGCTGAATAAGCTGGCATACCTGGCCCAGTGGTTCCTACCTTTAGTCCTAACACTCAGAAGCAGAGGTGCATGGATCTCTGTGAGTGCCAGGCCATCTGGTCTATGTAGAGAGATCCTGTCCCAAAACAAACAACAAAAATGAAAATAGGCCGGGTGGTGGTGGCGCACGCCTTATAATCCCAGCACTCAGGAGGCAGAGCCAGGCGGATCTCTGTGAGTTCGAGGCCAGCCTGGTCTACAGAGCAAGATCTAGGATGGGCACCAAAACTACACAGGGAAACCCTGTCTCAAAACACCCCCCCCCCCAAAAAAAATGAAAGTAGTTGTAGAGCACTTGACTAGCACAGGCTAGGCCTTGGGTTTAATCCTGACACTGCTGTACTGGCTAGTTTTATGTCAACGTAACACAACCTATAGTCATCTGAGAGGAAGGAACCCTGATAGGAATTCTAGCCATGCCCCCATGATTGTGCATGCCCTGGCAAGACACTTAGTCACTTCCGTCTAGTCATTTCCGGGTCGTATGTCCTACGCAATCCGTGTGCTACGTGGTCACATAATTTGCACGCAGTATAATCACATAATCTACGCACATGCATGGAGTAGCCACGCGGGCCCATGTGTGCATGTGCAAAGTAGTCCTTAAAAGGTGGGTCCCATGTACCCTCCTCCTCCGCACATGTCTTTTCGGCAGACCTGACCATATATTCTGTCCTGGCCCATCCCTCCTCCTAATAAAGCTCTGATAGTGGGTTTTGTTGTGTCTCATGACTTTTCCTCACAGGGTAAGAGTGCCACATAAAACCATCGTTTGGTGCCATGACCAATCAGGCCTTCCTGTGCCAAGGTTTTGTGATATAATTCTCACTGTCGGACCCCTGTCCTTGGGCTGCGTCCTCAGGCTGCATACAGCTGACTCATTCTCTCACTTGATGAAGCAGTGAATGCTGTTGGACTCCCTTGGGGGTCCCTGCTTGCACACACCTTGGTTCCCACTCCCTTGACAAAGCGTCACGGTGGTTTATGCATTTACAGATCCATCCTTAGTCTTGGGGACGCCTGAGGCTTTGGCCTTGGATCACATTTGTTTTTCTATTTTTTTTTTATTTTATTTTTTCTCTCTGCTGCAGACATGGGAAATAAGGTTTCCAATCACATCAGTCCCACCTCTCCCCTAGGAAGCTTGTCTGCCTCTGTACTAAGAGATGGCCCAGATATCCCTTAGAACATAACAAAAAATGGCTACCTAATGGTTCCTTAGACCCCGATATTTTACAGGAATTATCTAACTACTGCCAGCGAACAGGCAAATGGAAGGAATTACCTTATGTTCAGGCTTTTTTCTGTCTAAGCTCTAAACCTTCCCTTCTCGATTCCCTCTCTCCTGCCCACGTGCTCTTAGCTATGCACCCTGAACGGAGGAATCTCTGACTCTGGACCCTACAAATGAACCTCCACCTTTCCGACCTCCTGCTCCCACTCCTGGGGCGCCTGCCCCTTTGGCTCCTCCTCTGGCTTCCTCTTCTTCTCCAGTACCGGGTGCTTCCAAAGACCAGACTCTGGATCCAACCTTCACACTTCCCACTTCCTGCTCTTGGACTGCTAAAGGGTCTGACCCCAGCCATTCCAACCCGCAGACCATTCTCCCTTTGCGAGAGGTGCCCGGGGTGGATGAACTGGTTAAGGTTCATGTCCCATTCTCTCTCGCAGAACTCTCTCAGATAGAAAAGATGCTGGGTTCCTATACTTCTAATTCTGCTTCCTTTATTAAACAATTCCAATATATTACCCAATCTTATAGTCTCACCTTTCATGATATATATATATGATACTTGCTAATAACCTACTTCCTGAGGAGCACAGGCAGGTTTGGGACCAGGCAAGAACACATGCAGATAAGGTTCATCAAACCAACCCCACATACCCACCAGGGACTGAGGCGGTTCCTGATCAGGACCTACATTGGGATTATAACACCCAAGGCAGGTCTCTAGCCAGGGATAGATTTATTACCTGCCTCCTGGTAGGCCTCCATAAGGCTGCCTAAAGCCAGTAAACTACGAAAAGCTAAAAAATGTAAGTCAAGATAAGGATGAAAATCTGTCTCATTTCTTAGAACAGCTTACAAAGGCTCTCCTTCAATATACTAGCTTAAATCCTAAAAGCTCAGAGGGCAGGCAGCTCCTTATGACCCACTTTGTCTCACAGAGTTTCCCCGACATTAGGGCTAAACTTAAGCCCTTGGAGAGAGGGCCCCTGACCCCACAGGTAGAAGTGCTAGTGGTGGCATTTAAGGTGTACCATGGAGATGAAAAAGTCCAAAGAGAGAACTGCCAAATGCTGGCACATCCTATCCAACCAGCTCCCCAAAAGCCTCCGGGTCCCTGCTTTAAGTGTGGGAGAGAAGGCCACTGGGCTCAGGCGTGCACCACTGCCCCATGTGGGCCACCAAGAGGGCCACTGGTTACCTGACTGCCCTCATGCATCTCGTGGCATGGAGACATCAAATCAGGACCACCCACCAGCTGACTTCCTAGGCTTGGCCTTGAGCGATGACTGAGGCTGCCCAGTTCCCAGTCTGGCTACTCCTATCTCACACAGGGAACCCAGGGTAGTCATAATAATATCTAGGTGACCCATTTCCTTCCTTTTGGACACTGGAGCCACTTACTCAATCCTGAGAGAGTGTTTGGGTCCCACCTCTCCTGCTCGTCTCCCTATTGTTGGGGTAGGAGGACAGCCTTACCTACCTCCTCAGACCCTACCACTTAATTGTATTTTCAGGGGCATCCCTCTTACACACACATTTTTTTAGTGGTGCCAACCTGCCCTGTGCCTCTAATGGGAAGGGATCTTCTAGCTAAGGTAGGAGCGTCTATTTCATTTGCTCCCCACATTCACCTCACTCCAGACTTGCCAGCAGCTCCTCTCCTCCTCCTCCTAGCCACCCACCCTACTGACTCTAACAGTTCTTTTCCCTTGCCATCCTCTCAGGTGGACCCCAAAGTCTAGGACACCCAGAACCCTTCTATCGCTAGGCACCATCCCTCTATTATTGTCCAATTGCAGGGCCCTACCAAGTATATTACCCAAGCTCAGTACCCTCTCTCACTCCAGAGCCTAAGAGGACTTAAGCCTATCATTTCTGACCTTCTAAGGAAAAAGCTGCTCTGCCCAACCTCTTCACCTTTTAACATCCCCACACTTGCAGTTAAAAAGTTTAATGGCACCTACTGCCTGATTCAAGACCTCTGGCTCATTAATTCTGCAGTGGCCCTTCTCCATCTGGTTAGTGCCTAACTCTTATACTCTTCTGTCCACTATTCCTTCAGGAACCTCTCACTTCTCAGTTCTAGACCTCAAGGATGCCTTCTTTTCTATTCCTCTCAGCCCCCAGTCTCAAAATATCTTTGCTTTCACCAGGACTGACCCTGACACTCATCTGTCTACACAGCTGACCTGGACTGTTCTGCCGCAGGGATTCAGGGACAGTCCACATCTATTTGGTCAGGCTCTGGCCTCTGACATGCTCTCTCTGTCTCTCCCTGGCTCTAAACTAATACAGTATATAGATGACATTCTATTCTGCAGCCCATCATTACAGGTTAGCCAAACTAACACCTCTGCTCTCCTAAATTTCTTATCCAGCCGAGGTTACAGGGTATCCCCTTCCAAAGTTCAGCTGTCCACTCCCCAGGTCACCTATTTGGGTCTAACTATTACTGTAGATAGAAAGCATCTAATTCAGTCTCTTGCAGTCCATTCTACTAAACAGGAGATTCTGTCCTTCCTAGGAATAGCTAGCTTCCTACAGTCTTGGGTTCCATCTTTTTCTCTCCTTGCTCGCCCCTTATACAAGGCAGCTTGTGAAGTTTCAGAGGGAAGTTCAAAGATGCTACCAGAGCCATTTGTTATTTTGAATTATACCAAAAGCTATTGGGGTCCAGCCCCACAATAGCCTTCACCAGAGTTCCAGAAAAGACACTACTAGTGGTAGATTAATCTGAGAGATACTTTTTAATAAATCTATGTACACAAAACTCTTTAGTCCATACACTTTTTTCCTCTGAGTCAGTCCTCTCTCTACACAGCTTCTATCTTGCTCTCTCTTGCTTGATTTCTCTCCACATTTATATGCTGTTTCCCCTATGTGCTATCTTAATTCCTTCATCTAATTCTGCCCCATCTAGGTTCTCATCCATCTAGTTCTTTCCTATCTTAGCTCCTCTTTGTCCTTAGTTCCTCTCTATAATCTTCTAAGTTCTCTCTCTCATTCTTTCACATCCAGTTCTTTCTCATCTCCTTAGTTCTTCCCATCTTATTCTTACCCACCTAGTTCTTCCCCATCTGGCTCTTCCTCATCTTCCATCTCGTTCCTCTAGTCCTCTCTTCTAGCCCTCCAATCTAGTTCTCTAATCTAGTTCTTCCCCATCTCAGTTCATTCCTCTCCAGTTCTTACCCTCTAGTTCTTCCATTCTCTTTTCTCTTCTCCAACCCACCTCTGAAAGTAAAACTGCATTTTATCCCTTTGGCCTTTATCTCTCCAATCTATCTTTGCTCCCGTTTCTGGCAGGGTGGGGGAAGTGTGTTCGGTCACTAGGCAACTTGGCCAGGCAACTCCTGTCACAGCTGGATGTACCTGTGAGTAGGAACCCTTTAGTTCTGAGTTAATTGTTAAGGGTGGATCTAAAACTAGAGATAAGACTTTGGAAAGGAGAACGTTAAGCTTAATTAGCACATCTGCCAGGCCTTCTCAAACAGATAGTCTGGATGCTTAAGTCTGTTCTTAGAGAGTACAGAGGTATCTCTGATAAGATACTTTCGTCCATCTGGGGATGGTCCTGGCCGGATGCTGCTAATGATGATAATTACAGGGAGGGTTCTGGCTGTGTATAGCTGTCAGCACAGAAGGTTATTTAAATATTCCATTAGTAGAGGGGAAATGGTGCCCAATAAAAGATCACACTGTTCTTAGAAAAGGAATTGAATGAAAAACCAAGATAGCATGCAAGAAATTTCACTGTAGGAAAACAGCTAATATTTAAGAGCTAATATCACCGAGACTCCTTAAGCCTCAGCTTGACCTCTGAAAGGCTCTTGGGTTCTTCCAGGTATTAGCTTGTCATAATCAGCTGAAATCCTACTTCATATATTTTTGCGGCTTGCAGCAGAATTGAGATTCTGGGGTTCTTCAGCTGGGGCTGAAGAGTTAGCTGTGACTGACAAGAAACCAGCACCATTCAAGTGAAATCTTTGCTCTCCTGGGACAACTGATGCTGGCTAGCTGGAGCTGAGAAATCAGTGATGATTAAGAAGAGAACAGCACAGCCAGGTGGTGGTGGCACACGCCTTTGATCCCAGCACTAAGGAAGCGGAGGTAAGTAGATCTCTGTGAGTTGGAGATCAGCCTGGTCTACAGAGTTAGTTCCAGGATAGCCAGGGCTATACCAAGAAACCTTGTCTTGAAAAACCAGAAGAAGAAGAGACCAGCATCATTGAGGTGAAACCTGGGAAGTGTTACCTCAGAGTCAGCATATAGAAACTGTTCCAGAGGTAGCCAAGGTTGTACCTCAAGCTGGCAGCCAAACTTGATAGTGTAAGAGTCATCCAGGTGGTACTGGTTTTGAAGGCATGAAGGGGTCATGGAGATCAGCTGAGGCTTGGCACTCTGAGCAGTCAAGAGGGGCCATTGGTGAAGGTGCAGTTTCAGTAGCAGTTAAAGGCCCAGAATCGAAGGGGTCATTCAGAGAAGTTGAGGCTTGGCACCATGAAGAGTGACTATGAGAGGCTGTCTTAGTTAGGGTTTCTGTTATTGTGAAGAGACATCATGACCACAGAACTCTTATAAAGGAAAACATTTAACTGTGGTGACTCACAGATCAGAGGTTCAGTTCATTATCATGGCAGGGAGCACAACATGTTGCTGGCTACATCTTAATCAGAAGGCAACAAGAAGTAAACTGAGCCAGGGGTGGTGGCGCACGCCTTTAATCCCAGCACTGGGTGGGGGGGGCAGAGCCAGCCGGATCTCTGTGAGTTTGAGGCCAGCCTGGTCTACAGAGCAAGATATGGACAGGCACAGAAACTACACAGAGAAACCCTGTCTTGAAAAACAAAACAAACAAACAAACAAACATAAAACCCAAGAAGTGAGCTGAGTCACTAGGTAGTATCTTGAACACAGGAAATCTCAAAGCCTGTCCCCACAGTGACACACTTCCCCCAACAAGATCATACCTACTCCAACAAAACCACACCTCCTAATAGTGCCACTCCCTAAGAGCTTATGGGGGCCAATTACATTCAAACTACCACAGAGGCTATTGGTGAAAGCCTAGTCCAGTTGTAGCAGAAGACCCCAGAATTCTTGAGATGCAAGTACCATAAGATGGTCACCAAGAACAACAGCAGCAGTGGAATGGAGCCAACTACAGCCTAGAAAACAAGCTATGTGTGTTGTAGAGGGTGGAGCCAGAAAAGTGACCCAAGAATGTTGGAGGAGCACAGAAGACTGTGAGTGAATCTCAGACATTGGTGAAAAGGTTTTATACCTCCATAAGCCTCTCTGCTGATGCAGCAATCCAAATCAGGCCAAATCAGATCGAATTAGAAAAAGCCCCAGTTTAATGGGTAAAGCACTCCTGGGTGATTTTCCAGAACCCCAGAGAGGAGTCAGGGAAGAGAGACTAAAAAACCACATCTGTTTCCTGGGGGGCAGTTTAAATACCCTGTGGGAGTGGTCTTGAGCCTCTCTGGGGAAAGAGTCCTGTTTGTCAGCGCTTTCAGAGGGTCAGGGTCTCGGCAGAGAGGTGAGGCTTCCACAAGAACATTCCAGACTCTTTGGGTATATGGGTGCTAGGGTGCCAGGGGCTGAGGTGGAGCTTCCACCAGAACAATTGGATGTTGAGTTATTTACACTTTTGGAGTTTGGTTTTGCTTTGATTTGTTTGTGACTGTGCCCTGGTTCTTCCCTCTTGAAGTAAGAAAGTATTTAATTTATTTTTTATTTTACAGGAGCCCACAGTTGAGAGACTTTGAATTTTTAAAAGAGATTGGCTATTTTAAAGTGATTTTTTAAAAAGTGTTTGAATTTCCAAAGACTGTGGGACTTTTATAATTTGGAATGTTTATATTGTAATCTTGATATTAATGTGCAATCTTGAGGAAAAACAAGAAAGGAAAGGTTATGGCTTAACAGTGTTGTATTTGTGTGTCAAGTTGACAAGCGGTCAATTGTACTGGCTAGTTCTGTGACAGCTTGACACAAGCTATAGTCATCAGAGAGGAGGAAACCTCAACTGAGAAAATGCCTCCATACAACTGAGTTGTAGGCAGACCTGCAAGGCATTTTCTTTTTCTTCTTCCTTCCTTCCTTCCTTCCTTCCTTCCTTCCTTCCTTCCTTCCTTCCTTTCTCTTTCTTCCTTTTCTTTCTTTCTTTCTTTCTTTCTTTCTTTTTCTTTCTTTCTTTCTCTCTTTTTTTCCTTCTTTCCTTTCTCTTTCTTTCTTTTTCTTTCTTTCTTTCCTTTCTTTCTTTCTTTCTTTCTTTCTTTCTTTCTTTCTTTTTTTTTTTTTTTTTCTTTTTTCTTTTTTCTTGTTGTTTTGTTTTATTTTCCTGAGACAGAGTTGGAACTCACTCTGTAGACCAGGCTGGCCTCTAACTCAGAGATTTGCCTGCCTCTGCCTCCCTAGTGTTGGGATTAAAGGCGTGCGCCACCACATTTTCTTAATTAGTGGTTTATGGGCGAGAGCGCAGCCCGTTGTGGGTTGTACCATCCCTGGTTGGTGGTCCACGGTTCTATAAGAAAGTAGGCTGAGCAAACCATGTAGGGTAGGCCAATAAGCAGCACCTCTCTATGACCTCTGTATCAGCTCCTGGCTCCAGGTTCCTGCTCTGACTTCCTTTGATGATGAACAGTGCTGTGGACGTGTAAGCCAAATAAACCCTTTTCCTCCCCAAGTTGCTTTTGGTCATGGTGTTCCATCACAGCAAGGGTAAAAACTAATATAGAGAATAAGGGCTTTTTTAAAATGTTTTTTTAAAGATTTATTTATTTATTATGTACACAGAAGAGGGCGCCAGATCTCATTACAGATGGTTGTGAGCCACCATGTGGGTGCTGGGAATTGAACTCAGGACCTCTGGAAGAGCAGTCGGTTTTACCTTCTCCCTAAACTGCTGATGTCCTTGTTATATCGAGGATTCAGCTGGGGGTATCACATCATACCACACTGAAGGGCTAATGTGCTTTTAAGCGTTACACAAACCTGCTTACTTGGCCATTGCAGCTTCCTCCTTGCACTTCCTTTGAGACTTTGCACCAAACAGAGGAGGGATGAGTGTTGTTTACTCAGCAGCACCGTGTTATTCATTAAGCGGCACTGTTTACCGAGCAAGAAAAGCAGCACAAAACCCACTATAAGAGTTTACTAAGGGAAGGGGATAGGAGAGATGTGTGCATGGGCCTATGGAATGACTGCGCAGGAAGAGAGGGGAGGGATAGGTGGAACCCACTTTTATAGGTCGTCGTCCCCTGCCCCCCCCCCCACGCCACATGCTACGCCACACATGCACATAGACTAAGTGATCACACAGGACACGGATTATGTAGGACACAAGGCCCTGGGATGACTAAGCATCTTGCCTGGCTACTGGACAGCATACGTGTGGTCATATAGCTGGGGAGTGACTAGGAATTCTAACAATAGGAAATGTAGATCCCAAAAGGGGCAACCGTAAAAGCCACCTCTTCTGGACACTCTCTGAAGTATGTTCTCCAGAACTAGTTTAGTAGGACATCACTGTTACTCTAATGACTACACAGCTCTACAGTCAATGTAGGTTTTTAATGCTGGATGGCAAATCCTTTTTTTTTATTTTATTTATTTTATTTTATTTTTTTGCCAAATTCCTTCTTAAAGAGGCAAGATGCCCATCAAAGCAAAATCCTGAAACAAATCAAGGAGTTAAATTTGGTTTAGCAGAATTTTCCCCAAATTTCAGTTATCTGTGTCCCACCTTCATGCTTTTATCATATCTGTAGACACTCTGTATTCAATTTTTTAAAAAAGATTTATTTATTTATTATGTATACAGTGTTCTGCTTGCATGTATGCCTGCAGGCCAGAAGAGGGCACCAGATCTCATTATAGGTGGTTGTGAGCCACCATGTGGGTGCTGGGAATTGAACTCAGGACCTCTGGAAGAGCAGTCAGTGCTCTCTCTCTCTCTCTCTCTTTTTTTTTTTTTTTTTTTTTGGTTTTTTGAGACAGGGTTTCTCTGTGTAGTTTTGTGCCTTTCCTGGAACTCACTTGGTAGCCCAGGCTGGCCTCGAACTCACAGAGATCCACCCGGCTCTGACTCCGAGTGCTGGGATTAAAGGCGTGCGCCACCACCACCTGGCGAGCAGTCAGTGCTCTTAACCTCTGAGCCATCTCTCCAGCCCTCAGCCTTTTTTCTTTAAACCTGTTCACCTTTAAAAAGGCACTTTGAAGGACATTTATGTCATTAAAGTAGTGGGAAATCAAGCTCATTTGCCAAAATCAACAATTTGAAAATGAAAAACAATATTTAGTCTCAACCCAGAACTTTGTCAGTTTGTCTCACTCAGCCCCAGCGGTTAACATTTGACAGTTTGGGGAATGTTGGTTAGCAGAAGCTCCTTTTCTTTATAGCTGTTTACATCCTGGGGCACTTTGAGAACACTGGTCTTGTTGGCTCATCCCGGAGGGCTGGAAAGTACAGAAGCTCACCTGGGGTTACTACAGGCAGCAGTAGTAAGTGAAAGGCAGTGTTTGCAGGTCTCTAGTTTGTGTGTTGGGCACTCCTGGTATACTATCTCATTGAATCTCTGAACAACTCTGTGAGGAAGAGACGCCCCTTTGTCCCTCATCTTAGACTAAGAAAAACCAGAGGTCAAACAATTTAAATAACCTCAAAATTTCCACAATTCACACATGGAGTGTCGGAGATCTGAACCCAGGCATATAGTTAATACCACAGCCTATATTCTGAGTCCTTATCCACACTGCTACCTTGGACGATGGTATGGACTTAGACCCTCAAGGAGCCATTCTGAGGCAGGAAAGACAGACAGACAATAAAAACGCAGTCAAAGATGGCACAGTCTTAACCACACTCTATTCCATCTTGTGCTTAGAATTTTTTTGACTGTTTTTCTTGTGGTTTTGCTTTGAGATAAGTGCCTGATAAATTAGAACTTAAAATCCTCCAGCCTCAACCTTCAAAGTGCTGGAATTACAGATGTGTGCCTCATATCTGTTAATCTTTACTGATTGTTATACACTGGGAAACTGTGTGGTTCAATGTCTGAATTTTGTTGTCTTTCTTTTCAAAGATTTATGTATTTTTTATTTTATTTATTTATTTATTTATTTAATTTTCTTTTTGTTTTTTTGAGACAGGGTTTCTCTGTGTAGCTTTGCGCCTTTCCTGGGTCTCACTTGGTAGCCCAGGCTGGCCTCGAACTCACAGAGATCCACCTGCCTCTGCCTCCCAAGTGCTGGGATTAAAGGCGTGCGCCACCACTGCCGGCTATTTTTTATTTTTATTTATGTGAATATGTCTGTGGGGAGGGGAGACCATAGAAGCCAGAAAAGGGTGTCAGAGCCCTGGAGCTGGAGGGTTATAGAAAGTTGTGAGCTGCTCAATGTGGGAGCTGACAACTGAACTTGAGTCCTCTGGAAGAGCAGCAAACATTCTTAACTGCTGAGCCATCTCTCCAATCTCTAATTTTGTTGTTTTTCTGGAAAAACAAAATACAAAAATGAAAAAACCTTAGTGTTTCTTTCTTTCTTTTTTCTATCAGTAAACTAATTTAGAGCACTTTTATCTAGTCATTGTTTTGGCTTTTACTTTTTGAAGGGCTGACCTAAATAATGTTCTCTTAAATTACAACAAAAAACGATCCCATCACTCAGGCGTGGAAGTGTGGGGATCCAACCTCAGTGTCCAGTGGAGATCAAGGTCTCTCATTGGGCAAGGTAGTTGTATACCTGTAACCACAGCACAGGGACACAGAGCCAAGAGGGCTGAGAATTCAAGGTCAGCCTGATCTACCTAGCAAAGATCCAAATCAAGAAGTAACACTCTAACACAGTCGTCCTCAACCTTCCTAATGCTGTGACCCTTTACTACAGTTCCTCATGGTGTGGTGACCCCCAACCATAAAGTTATTTTCATTGCTATTTCATAACTGTGATTTTGCTACTGTTATGAATCATAATGTAAATATCTGTGTTTTCCAATAGCCTTAGGTGACCCCCGTGAAGGGTCACTTGTCGTCCGTCCCCCCCCCCAGGTCATGACCCACAGGTTGAGAAACACTTCTCTAATATGTCCCAGTGACTCCCCCACCAGGTGTCTTGTTTGCTTAGAACTCACCAGTAGCTCTTTTCTTCCTATCTAGTCAAAGAGTCAAAGGCTTTCTGCATGTCTCCTGAGGTCCTTTCCTATGCAGGCCTAAGAGCAGCCAAGGAAACTCTTAAAGAAGAAAAATACCACCTGAGGAATTCCCTGACATGACCTGACCTTAAGATCTATCATAAAGGTATAGAAATTAAGAAACTATGTACTGTGCTAAGAAAGGCAAACTGATCAGTGGATCGTACACGAGAAACCAAAACAGAGGCATAATATGTGTATATATTTATATAAAGCCTGGTTTATTGTAAAGGTGACCCTGCAGTGCAGTTGGGAAAAGATAACATTTCAGTAAACAGTGTTTAGGTAATTGAGTGACAGCATGACACAGTTGATCTTGACTTCTACTTCATATCACACACACACATAAAAACACACACAAACACACACACAAACATACACACACACAAACACACACATACAAACACTCAAACATAAGCACACACACAAACATACATACAAACACATATACACAAACACACACATACAAACACACACACATACAAACACACACATACAAACACACAAATACACACACACAAGAACACACATATAAACACACACAAACATATACAAACACACACACACATAAAAACACACATACACAAACACAAATACACACACATACAAACACACACACATAAACACACACACACAAATATACATACATACAAACACACACAGAGAAACACAGACCATAAGACAACAACAAAAACAAAGGATAAATTAAACTATCTTAAAATAAGAACATCTATTTTTTTATACAGGGAAGGGGCTGGAGAGATGGCTTGGTGGTTAAGAGCGCCAGCTGCTCTTCCATAGGACCCAGGTTCAATTCCCAGAGTACAAATGGTGACTAGTAGACATCTGTAACTCCAGTTCTGAGGGATTCAACACCCTCACATATGAAATAACAACAATAATAAAGAAGATACCATCACAAGAATGAAAAGGTGATGTGCAGAATAAGAGAAGGTAGTCAAGGTACACATGTTTCACTGGAGGCTCATGTCCAGGACTGTGGTGTTTGAATAAGATTGGCCCCCATAGGCTCATATAGCTTAATCCCTAGCTATCATGGAGTGGCACTATTTGAGAAGGATTAGAAGAATTAGGAGGCGTGGCCTTGTTGGAGGAAGTGTGTCACTGGGGATAGGCTTTGAGGTTTCAAAAGCCCATGCCAGGCCCAGTGTCTCTCTCTCTCTCTCTCTCTCTCTCTCTCTCTCTCTCTCTCTCTCTCTCT
>CABHPH010133402.1:10886-26509 GCA_902168325.1 Peromyscus nudipes
TCTCTCTCTCTCTCTCTCTCTCTCTCTCTCTCTCTCTCTCTCTCTCTTTTTGAGACAGGGTTTCTCTGTGTAGCTCTGGTTATCCTGGAACTTGCTCTGTATACCAGACTAGCCTTGAACTCATAGATCTACCTGCCTCTGCCTCCCGGGTGCTGGGATTAAAGGTGTGTGCCACCACCGCTAGGCAGGGTGTGGGTTTCTAAATAGGACCAATAAAGGGAAGGGGAGGATCCAGGGGTGTTGTAAAATACCCAAGCCGGCTTCTGGCTATGGGATTCCCAGCCTTAGGGCTCCGCCCATCGTGAAGGGATAAAGCTGGTACTTTTCTGTTCTTTGTGGCCTTGTCTTCTGTGTTTCATTGACATTCAATTCTTTGTGTTAGGGAAGTCCAGAGATCCCCTAGATCAGTGATTCTCAACCTGTGTGTGGGTCATGACGTCTTTGGGGTCAAATGACCCTTTCACAGGGGTCACCTAAGACCATCAGAAAACCTGATTATATTACAATTCATAACAGTAGCAAGATTACAGTTAAGAAGTAGCAACAAAATAGCTTTATGGTTGAGAGTCACCACAACATGAAGAACCTATTAAAGGGCTTGAAGCATTAGGAAGGATGAGAACCACTGCTCTAGATGACTACCAGCACCTCTGTTACAAGACAATTCAGATAATCTTATAACATTCACACAACATCCTGAACAAATATCGAAGGAGTACGTTTCTGTTGAAAGACTGTGGCTAGTTGCTGAGGTCTTGAAGAAAGGGAGAAGAGTCAAAAAATATCTGGAGAAATGAGTGAGGAGCTCTTTTACAGAGGAAAAAAAACATGCCTGTTTTCTTCTTGCACAGTATAATGGTTCTGTCTGTCCCTGGGGAGATAGGCTTGTACTGATCAATCTGAAGATGTATTTGGATATTCAGGAGATAACTTTGTAAGTTCCTACTGTGTATCATCTAAATTCAGACGTGAGCGCTGTAGGTATGTTTAAGATTTCAAGTGTTGAAGCAGCAAGAGAAAAGAAATGGCTTAGTTTAATAACGCTGTAAGAGTGTAAGTACCAGTAGTGTGATGTACAAGTGCAACCTGATCGTAATTATACTGATTGTGTAAACAGCTCCCCTGTGTAGACACGCCAAGACGCCACTGCTGAGTATCAAGCCTTAACAGCAACTGCCAGAAAAATCAATAAGTCTTTTCCCCAGGAACCAAAGATATATGGGTTACTAAAACCCCTAACAGTTGCCCATAAAGTGTAATGTCTCATTATATTAATGCCAAAGGAGGTTTGCATTTTATTTCCTAAATAATAACAAGATTGCAAATTAAAGGACTGGTTGACAGAGTGATAAACATTCATGGCCGCACAGACAAATCAATAAGAGAATGAGATAAAAAGAAATGGAACCCGTTTCTCGGCGGTGTGTTCATTGACTGTCCTAGGCTGAGCCCAGCTCACTCGTGTTCTCATTTTGCCTGCCCGCAAATCCCATGTCACCAGGGCACTTGTGCATCTGTTCTTCCCTTGACGGTAATTAACTCCTATTAACATTCATGAAGATCGAGTGTGGACATTCAGCACAGGTGACACACCCAGTCAACTGCGAAAGGAGAAGGCTTGTGGAAACTAACACAGAATTGGAACTGCAGCCTCAAGACCAGTGGTTCTCAACCTTCCTGATGCTGCGACCCTCTAATACAGTTCCTCATGGTGTGGTGACCCCCCACCATAAAATTATTTCATTGCTACTTCGTAACTGTAATTTTTGCTACTGTTATGAATCACAATGTAAATACCTGACATGCAACCCCAAAGGGGTTGCAACCCACAGGTTTGAGAACCACTGTACAAGACAGAGATGGCTCATGCCACCCTGGAGAAATCCAGGCAGGGGTAGGTAAGCGATGGAGGATCCAAACTTCACCATTGCAGGATTTAGCGTGTTATATTGTTACTGTTATTATATTTCATTTTTTGAGACAAGATATTGCTCTGTAACCCAGGCCAGCCTAGAATTCACCACGTAGCCCAGACTGGCTTTGAACTCACAGCAATTTTCCTGCCTCAGCTTCCAAATTACTGGGATTACTGGCATGAGTTGAGGCAGGCTCTGTCAGATATTTATTTATTTATTTATTTATTTATTTGGTTTTTTGAGACACGGTTTCTCTGTGTAGCTTTGTGCCTTTCCTAGAACTCACTTGGTAGCCCAGGCTGGCCTCGAACTCACAGAGATCCGCCTGGCTCTGCCTCCCGAATGCTGGGATTAAAGGCGTGCGCCACCACCGCCCGGGTCTCTGTCAGATATTTAAACTTCTGAAGTTCGAAACTGCCTTTCGCCCAGGGTTGTTTAGTTGTTGGTGGCCAGCCAGGACTCATGAGGAGAGTGTGTTTTATTCGGCCATCCTCCTGCTTCAGGATTCTGCTTTTCAGCACTCATTCCTTTATCTTCCCATCTTAACCTGCTGTTAGGCTGGAGGGCATTTCACAGCCCTGGGGGTGGGGGTGGGGACGACGACAACACACGACACTACTGTTTAGCAAGGCATGATGGCAAATGTCTTTAATCCCAGCACTTCAGAGTCGAGAGGCAGGCAGGAGGCTCTCTGAGTTCGAGGCCAGCCTGGTCTACATAGCAAGTTCTAGGCCAACCAGGGCTACACAGTGAGACTCTGTCTCAAAAACGACAAACAACAAAAACAAAAACAAAATCCAATAAAACACAACTGTTACATCTGAGTGTTCTTTGGGAAACTGTTTTTGAACGATATCTTCCTTTCGACCTGAGATTTTTGTAACAGCAAGGTCTCATATATATATATATATATAGATATATATATATATATATATATCTATATATATATATATATATATATATATAGTGTTGTAGAGCAGTTTCTCATGCGTTGTCTCCGTCGATCTTCAGACAAGCAGATAAAGGCTGTTATGTGTGTTTTATAGACCATAAAACTGAGACTGGTAGGGATTAAATGACTTGAAGATGTACAGTTAATAAGCTGGGCAGCTATAATTTGATCAACTGGCTTTAAGGCAAGGGTTTTCTGCATTATGGGCGTTATTGATAGTGATAACTTATTTTTTTGGGGGTGTGTGTGTAGGTTTTTCCTTTCTGTTTTTGGGCATGTCTGTGCAGCATATGCATGTATGCAGGTGTGTGTTTGGTGTGTGTAAAAGTGCGTGTGGAGGACAGAGGTGGATGTCAGAGATCTGTGATTGCACTCTACCTCATATATTGAGGCTGGGTCTCTCATTTGAGCCTAGAGATGGCCAATTTGACTAGTGTAGCTTGCCGGCTTGCTCTGAGGATCCCCAGTCTCTACCTCTCAGGGGCTGGGATGACCAGTAGGCCGGCACGCCTACCCAGCATTTGTGTACTACTAAATGGTCTGTTTGTGTGACAAATGCTTTACCCATTGGGCCGTCTCCCAAGCCCCAGTCTGTTCATTTTCTCTCTTTATCTCTCTTTCTCCTTCCTCCTTTTGTCCCTCTCTCCCTGTCTTCTTTTTTCTCTTCCTTCCTTCCTTCCTTCCTTCCTTCCTTCCTTCCTTCCTTCCTTCCTTCCTTTCCTCCCTCCCTCCTTCCCTCCCTCCCTCCCTTCCTTCCTTTCCTCCTCTTCCTTTTTTTTTTTTTTCTGAGACAGGGTTTCTCTGTGTAGTCCTGTCTGTCTTGGAACTCACTTTGTAGGCCAGGCTGGTCTCAAACTCAGAAATCCACCTGCCTCTGCCTTCCGAGTGTTGGGACTAAAGTTATGCACCACCACTGCCTGGCTCTTTTTTTCTTTTCTGATACAGGCTTCTCATGAAGCCTAGACTGGCCTTGAACTTGCTGTGTGGTGGAGGTTAGTATAGTCAGTCCTAAACTTCTGAGCCTCCTATCTCTACCTCTCAAGAGCTAGGATTACATGTATTTGGAAGCATGCCTGGATTGGGATATATACACATACATACATATGTATGTATGCATATATGTATATATATGTGTGTACATATATATATACATATACTATATAGACTATGTGATTTTTTATTTTTTATTTTTTGGTTTTTCGAGACAGGGTTTCTCTGTGTAGCTTCGCGCCTTTCCTGGATCTCGCTCTGTAGACCAGGCTGGCCTCAAACTCACAAAGATCCGCCTGCCTCTGCCTCCTGAGTGCTGGGATTAAAGGCGTGCGCTACCACCGGCCCGGCTAAATGACTATGTGATTTAATCGTCAATCAAAACAAAGAACTAACCTCACTATACTTCTAGTAACTAAGCTCCTTCTCTTGAACACCATAAAAAAGAACTTGAAAGGATAATCAGGACCCCTGGGTATCTTCACTCATGTGACCTACTGCTCCCTCACAGCAAGTGTAACAGGGCCCCAGACCTTAGCAGGCCCCTACACCTTAGCACAACTGACTCCATGATGGAAGTGCCATGCAGGTTGTAAAACTTAGCATGTAGACAGCACCACCAGCCAAAATGCAAACAAAGACCTAACCCATCCAAGTCCATAGTTCTGGGAAAGTCTCTAACTGTACTAAGGCTGGGGGATATTCAATCACACTGTGAACCCTGAGTTTGCATTTGATTAAATAAAATTAACCTTGGGTGAGGAGGCTGAGTTAGCAATTAGTTGATAGAAAGTAATCAGAGAGCATCAGAGGGCATCAGGGAGAAATAGAGAGACACAGGAAGTAGTGAGGATAGATTTGGAGTGGCACAAGTTTTGGGTTTGGTAGAGTGGAAAAATGGGTCTGCTGTGGGATGTTCTATATGGTAAATGTGTTAATAAATAAAACACTGATTGGCCAGTAGCCAGACAGGAAGTATAGGTGGGACTAACAGAGAGGAGAATTGAGAGAACAGGAAGGGTAGGGAGACACTGCCTGCAGCTGCCGCCAGGACAAGGAAGATGTAAGGTACCAGTAAGCCACGAGCCATGTGGCAAAGTATAGATTAATAGAAATGGGCTGAATATAAGAGTAAGAGCCAGACAATGATAGGCCTGAGCTAATGGCCAAGCAGTTTAAATAATATAAGCATCTTTGCCGGGCGTTGGTGGCGCATGCCTTTAATCCCAGCACTCGGGAGGCAGAGGCAGGCGGATCTCTGTGAGTTCGAGGCCAGCCTGGGCTACTAAGTGAGCTCCAGGAAAGGCACAAAGCTACACAGAGAAACCCTGTCTCGAAAAACCAAAAAAAAAAAAAAAAGAAATATAAGCATCTGTGTGTTTATTTTATAAGTGGGCTAAGGGACTGCCGGGACTTGGTGGGACCCAGAGAGAAAACTCTCCAGCTACATGGGTCTTTCAGAGACACCAGCAAGGAGAGAAGGTTAGCTTTTTACTACTCAGCTTCTTTAAGCTTACAGGTTTTCACCTCAGCCTTTGAATTTCAAGTTTTATTTATAAGTAGAACAATAGAGATTAAAGTTTCCTTTAGCTGCAACCATAGGGCAGACTTAGGCCTGAGTGGCCAGGTTGCTGCTAGAGAAGCAGACTGATAACTACAGAGTCGCAATCACTGGCTGAAATAGCAGTAGATTAAGGTGCAGCCACTGTTGAAGTTAAATCATTTGGTGCTCCAAACCTGCCATGACCACAAGGACAGGGAAGCCACACCAGCCAACTCTGCTGCAGTTGCCTTGGGTCTTTTCATGCACGAACTCACAGCAGGTGGCTGCTGCTTGCCAGGATTCAGGGCTTGCACTTGGATATTGTGGGAGGGAGTTGAGTTCCCCGCCACTGCTGAGAAGTCAGCCGATTTGGTGAGATATCTGGGAAGTCCTTTAGGGAGAGTTAAATAATATTCAAAAGAAAATCTTTCCCTTGTTAAGAACAGGGAACATCACAATGCAGGGTGCTAGGATCCTGCACAGTGCTACTATGGATGATTTGAAATGGAAAATTTAAATGAGGGGATAAATGGCTTAGCTGGGATTGACATAATGTCGATTGTAATTACTATCAGTTTGGTAATTAATATTTTCTCCTTAAAAAAGTGGTTTGATAACTGTGCCAAATATGATAACTTGATTGCTAAGATACAGGCCTTAGAAAGACTTACTAACGAAAACAAGAAAAATTTGGCTGATAAGATACAAGTCTTAGAAGGAATTACTGTTATTGATAAGATACAAGCTTTAGAAAGAACTACTAATAATAAATAAAGACCACTAATAAAATAAGAAAAATGCTCAGATGCAGACAGGAATTTAGATCAGGACCTACTGCCCCATTGCATGATAGAACTGAAGAGAAGTGGCCTAAGGTTATTAGAACACCAACCTTAATTTATCCAGTTACCATACAAGAATGATAACCAGATGGTAAGCACCCCCAAGGCTATGCAGAAGTTAATTGGAGTCCTGTAGAAATGTTAGATTTGAAGACATTTAAGGAAGCAGTTGTTTCATATGGTATGCATTTACCCTTTGAGAAACAGATGCTAAATTCATGGGCATCTAGGGAGAGAATTATTCCATAAGACTGGAAAGATTGTTGCAGCAGTATTGGAAACTGGTCCTCAGTTACAATGGAGAACATGATAAGAGAGAGGAAACCAGGGTCATAGAACAATGAGGTAGGGCTAGAGGTAATGAGATTTCCCAGACCAGCTTCTTATGAGGACCAATATGCTAATTTGCAAAGACAGTCTCTATTTGATGGTAATGCCTTGATTCTATGCCATATATGAGCTTTGAATGCTTGGGACAGGGTTGAAGAATCAGGAAAGAGGACTGAGTCATTTACTAAAATTATACAAGGCCCATAAGAAGCCTTCACTGATTTTTTTTTTAAAAAAGATTGACTTCAACTGTAAATAGAATAATATTAATCAGATCCAGAAGTTAGGCAAATATTAATTGAAATTTTGGCTTTTGAAAATGCTAATTCAGAATACAGAAAGGTGATTAGACTTTTAAAGCAAGATCAGCACTCATAGACAAATGGATCCGATAGTGGATATCAGATAACCGATATTGGATTTCATACTTATAATGACATTTAGATAGGAGAGATGATTTCTAAAAATTTTTAAGAAAAATCAAAAGGTCAGATATTTTAATTGTGGTAAACTAGGTCATCTGAAAAGGGGTTGTAGGCAAGGTTTTCCTAGAAACAATGTTTTTTTCTAGAGATAATCCAAACAGAGGCCCCCAGCCTTCTGGAGTATGTAGAAGGTGTGACAAAGGCCGGCATTGGACTAATGAATGCAGATCAACAAGGGCCAGGCAAGGTAACCCTTTGCCATCGGGAAATGCCTTAGGGGACCTCTCACAGGCTCTGATGTCAAATGTGGTCCAATTTCCCTGTCTGTCAGCATTGGGGAAACCCTTCCACAGAGCAATTAAAAAACTTGACGCCTGTTATTAAAAACAATACTGCTGTAGATGCCAGAACAGCTTCAGTAGATAAAACAAAATTTTCAGAGGTACAGGTCATGAAAAGAGGGAGCCAGGGCCACAGTTTACACCCCTAGGACAATGACAAGGTAATGTTTTGTCAAGCCCAAAAGAGACACTTAACTTTTGGAAGGGTAAAACATGCAATAGAGCTGCCCCCCCAAACATGTGACAATAAATCTACAAATTGTAAAATAATGAAATACATTATATATTGAAATACATTTCTGTGCAATACAGAAAATGAAGCAAGGACCAGGGACACTGTGAGTGCCATCCTGAGGTGAAAACGACCACTCACAAAACCCACCTTTAAAATGGTTAACTGACAAACCTGTGTGGGTGGAACAATGGCCTTTGACAATAAAGAAAATTACAGACACTAGAACAGTTGGTACAGGAACAGCTAAATGCTCAACGTATTGAAGAATCAAACAGTTTTTGGAATCTTCCTATATTTGTTATTCAAAAGAAATCTGGAAAATGGAGAATGTTAACAGATTTAAGAGCCATAAATAAGCTGATTCAGCCCATGGGCTCTTTACAGCCTGAAATCCCATTGCCTTCTTTATTACCTAAGAGATGGTCTATTAACATGATTGATTTAAAAGACTGTCTTTTTTTTTTTTAACTATACCTTTACAGGAACAGGAAAGAGAAAATTTTGCTTTCACAGTGCCTACTAATAATAATTCCCAGCCTGTTAAAAGGTACCACTGGAAGATTCTTCCACAAGGAATGTTAAACAGCCACACCATAATATAAATATTTTGTACAACAGCCATTAGAACTAACCATTATAAGGATGATATTTTACTGGCTGATTCCACAAGGAATGTTAAACAGCCACACCATAATATAAATATTTTGTACAACAGCCATTAGAACTAACCATTATAAGGATGATATTTTACTGGCTGATTCAGACACAGATACTCTAGAAAAAATGTTTGATAAAGTAAAGAGAATTTTGCCTTGTTGGGGTTTATAAATTGCTCCTGAAAAAACACAAAGAGGAGACCCTATTAATTTTTTTTTTTTTTTTTTGGTTTTTTGGGAAAGGGTTTCTCTGCGTAGCTTTGCGCCTTTCCTGGAACTCGCTTGGTAGCCCAGGCTGGCCTCGAACTCACAGAGATCCGCCTGCCTCTGCCTCCCGAGTGCTGGGATTAAAGGCGTGTGCCACCACCGCCCGGCGATACATAATTTTTTTAAAGATACATAATTTTTACAAGTAGGAAAACATACCAGTTAAGCATAAAAATCTTATAGAAGTGCTGTGCCATAACTGGAAAACATTCTGACACCAACATATGCACTATAATTCAGTCTGGGCACTAACTTCCAGAGTTTTCACAGACCCCACAAGTTAAAGGGCAGTGTCCACTGTGAGCCCGCCACCATTTTGATATGTCAGCTGCACTTTGGAGGTCTCTGGGCTTCAGATGACCAACTACCTACAGAGTTGGCGGTTTCCCACACATCCCAGCATTGACTACAATTACAGCTGTATTCTAAAGGATACAAACCAGGATGCAGAAGGTGGGGTATGAAGGGTTCCAAGAGACACTCTCCATGCTCATTCCCCAACGGCATCAGAGTAGGTTACCCCTTCTGCCTGCTGAGCATTCCAGGACCTTTACCCCCTTCAGCATCTAGACATGCTATTGGAGATTTATCATGTGGGCATGGTTGAATTGTTAGCCAGGTAACTGATCTGACTTCCCCTTCCTTTCCTCTTTCTCAACTTCTTTTATTTTATTATTTATGTTTGAGACAAGGTCTCATTATATAGAGCAGGTTGGCCTTGAACTCACAGAGATCTACTTGCCTCTGATTCCCAAGTGCCGGGATTAAAGGTGTGTACCTCCAAACCTGGCTCCTTTTCTCAACCCCTTGAGGTCAGGTTTGTCCAAACTTCAGTCCTCTAATCCCATAGTTGGGTTTTCCTCCCATCTCTTGGCATAAACTCACATGTGATCCAAGGGCTTCCTGAATGTGTGTTACCCAAAAATTCCAGTGATTTTGAATTTCCATCCCTGAGTCCAACCAGAAAGGCCAGGGAAATTCTTTATTATGTAACAAAAAACATATGAAAAAAAATACATACTATATAGCACAATGAACGCAGTTTGATGTGTGTCAGTGAAGTGTGATTCACGCTAGGAGACGTTGGTCTCACTTATCAAACAGGCATAGTGATGCCTACTTTCTGAAGTGTTGAAAGTACCACATGAGTTAACAAGTATAAGTCTAGTGCGGGTGGTTTGGTACGGTGTAGGGCCTTGAAGTCTGGGCACTCTGGACAAGACTCAGCTTCTAGGCATCTGAACACTTGAGGGGAGGTCAGGCACACTGGAGCAAGAGTCTGGCTTGGGCCATTCTGTCAAGCAGTCATCACCCTGAGTGGAGTCACCATGATTTCAAAATCCTGAGGGTGTGTAGGTCTTCCAGGTGACTGTGCTTTGGGGAGAACCATCTCAACGGATTGTGGAATAAGTATCTGGTGCAGTCCAAGCCTGCAGCTTCTGCATGCCATCTGTCCTATGTGGAATGAATATCTGGTGCAGCCTCCAAGCCTGCTGCTTCTGCATACCATCTGTCCTATGTGGAATGAGTATCTGATGCAGCCCCCAAGGCTGCTGCTTCTGCATGCCATCTGTCCTATGTGAAATGAGTATCTGGTGCAGCCCCCAAGGCTGCTGCTTCTGCATGCCGTCTGTCCTATGTGGAATGAGTATCTGGTGCAGTCCAAGGCTGCTGCTTCTGCATGCTGTCTGTCCTATGTGGAATGAGTATCTGGTTCAGCCTCCAAGCCTGCTGCTTCCGCATGTCATTTGTCCTATGTGGAATGAGTATCTGGTGCAGTCCAAGCCTGCTGCTTCTGCATGCCATCTGTCCTATGTGGAATGAGTATCTAGTGCAGCCCCCAAGGCTGCTGCTTCTGCATGCCGTCTGTCCTATGTGGAATGAGTATCTGGTGCAGCCCCCAAGGCTGCCGCTTCTGCACGCCGTCTGTCCTACCTTGAGTGTTGTTTTCTTTGTCCTAATGGGCCTTCGCATTTTTGAGCTTGGGATCCAGGAGTATTAGGCCTGTAAACACAGGGCCTTGGCATTTCTTAGACTGCTTCCAAACGTGGAAGTGATGGACTAAATCTCAGGGCAGCACACTGAGGAAAGTCGGAAGTGAACAAAGCTAGCTGTCAATAACCTGTAGCGGCAACATTTATTTATGGGGAGAGCTGTTGGTGCCAAAAAATTGAAAGCACTTAAACGCATGCAAACGAGAGATTATGGCTTAAAGCTTTGTAAATGCGGGTTAGTCACCGACCCGCCACCGCCACCAGGCAGATACTGGGCATTGTCTAGTAAGTCATAAGCTGCTGAAGTCCAAACCAGGGAGCCCTGAGCTCATTGTACAAGCCGAATTTTGTTCATGCCATAGCTGAGCAGAACAGGCTATGATTCCCCAGAGCAGTAAGGGGCAACTAATTTCTCTAAAGCAAAACTAATTGTAATTCAAACCATAATCTGGAATCTTTTACAATAGAGACACCAGCAGGATACTTACAGGTGTTCCTCTGAGGGAGAAAAGTTTAAGTGGGGATGGGGTGGTATTACTACCTATCAACACTTGTTTTTTCTTTTCTTTTTCTTTCTTTCTTTCTTTCTTTCTTTCTTTCTTTCTTTCTTTCTTTTTTTTTTGGCAGGCCTGGGATCAACACTGAAGCCTTATATGTGCTAGACAAGCACACTACCACTGAGCTATCTAACCCCTAGATAAAATTCTTTTTTTAAAAAGGGTTATTTTTATTTATATTATTACATTTATTTGTGTGTCTACAGGGGTATATTTTTGTCATGTATATATGTTTTGAATATGACTACCTCCTCTCAGACTGTGGTTTACCATTATCTTGATTTATTTTACATCTATTGCTTTACTCTGTGTGTGTGTGTGTGTGTGTGTGTGTGTGTGTATGGGTTCACATGTGCCACAGTGTGCTTGTCTTATAGAAATTGGGTCTCTCCTTCTACCATGTGAGTCTCAGGGAATCATCAGGCATCTTTACGTGCTGAGCTATCTCATTGGCTCTTAATATTAGTATTTATTTACTTTTATTAGTGATAATTTTAAAATGTGTATCAGTCCAATATATAGCTTTTTTCTTTTGTAGTTATTTTTTGGTTTTGTATTTTGTTTAAGAACTCTTTGCTATGAGGATATTTTACAACATTGGCTGTCAGTCTTTGGTGTGTGTTTATTTCATGCCTGAATGAAATATATATGTATATATATATATGCTTCACATATACATACAAAGTTTATATACACACATACAAAGTGTATATGTATATACATACATACATACATACACACACATATATATATGTGTGTATATATATATATGCATAGTTTTTCAAGACAGGGTTTCTTTGTGTAGCCCTGGCTGTCCTGGAACTTGCTCTATAGACCAGGCTGGCCTTGAACTCACAGAGATCCGCCTGCCTCTGTCTCCCAGGTGCTGGGATTAAAGGCGTGCACCACCACCTCCTGGCAAAGTATATATTTTTGATCCTTTTGAAAATTGTGCTTTAACAAATCTGATGTGCAAGGTCCCACATAAATCAAAGTTTCAAACACGGCTGAGTCTTTATCTTTCTTTTCTATTCTGTCAGTCAATCTGCTGTTTCTTTTTCTTTCTTTCTTTCTTTTTTTTTTTTTCAAGACAGATTTCTCTGTGTAACAGCTCTGGCTGTCCTGGAACTCACTTTGTAGACCAGGCTAGCCTCACACTCACAGAGATTCCCCTGCCTCTGCCTCCTGAGTGCTGGAATTAAAGGCTTTTGCTTATTTCTATTTTCATCCCCTAACCCCTGAATCTGTTTTGGAGTTTTGAGGTACAATCTCATGTAGCTTAGCCTGGCCTTGGAATTGCTGTATAGCTGAGCATGGCCTTGAACTCCTGATCTTCTTACCTCCACCTCTGGTGTGCATCATCACACCCAACTCTGTCCCTGCTCTTTCTCCCAGGACCATGCTGCTGTATTTACTATAGTTTTGTGACAGGCTCACATTTAGTTGGACAAATTTTCCTTGCACTCTGCCCCTCCTGATTACAGTACTTAAGAAGCTTGACTCTCCCAAATATATATATATATATTCATTAAAAGAATTGCTACACACATACATATACACATTCACAACCCCATTGCCAACTCCCGTTACCTTCCCTACCATTTGTAAATTGAAATTGTTGATTATCTTATGTGTGTATGCATGGATTAGCATGCTACAGATCATGGATGGGGGTCAGAGGACAACATTCCAGAGTCAGCTCTCCCCTTCCATCTTTGGGTTCCAGAGATTGAATTCAGGTAGCAAGGCTTGATCAGCAGCAAGCAACTGTACCTGCTGAGCCATCTCACCAGTCCAGAAATGTGTCCCTCACATCAACCGGATCAAATTCCATGACAAATCCTAGGAGGATTTTGTTTGGAATTACACTGACTCTACAGATCAGTTTTGGGAAAAGATAGGCTTCCTAGCCACACATACGAACTATGTTTCTTTGACTTTTCTCATGTCTCTGAAAGTTTTATTCTTTTCTTTCCTTTTCTTTCTCTTTCTTTCTTTCTTTCTTTCTTTCTTTCTTTCTTTCTTTCTTTCTCTTCTTTCTTTCTTTTCCTCGAGACAGGATTTCTCTGTGTAGTTTTGGTGCCTGACCTGGAACTCACTCTGTAGACCAGGCTGGCCTTGAACTCACAGAGATCCGCCTGGCTCTTCCTCCTGACTGCTGGGATTAAAGGTGTGCACCACCACTGCACAGCTTTACCATTCTTTTAATAAGCATCATTGAATCTACTTGCTTATCCTGTATGCAGGATTTTTTTTTTTTGTTTTGTTTTTCGAGACAGGGTTCCTCTGTGTAGCTTTGGAGTCTTTCCTGGAACTCACTCTGTAGACCAGGCTGGCCTTGAACTCACAGAGATTTGCCTGACTCTGCCTCCTGAGTACTGGGATTAAAGGTGTGTGCCACTGTCACCCAGTAACTTTTTTCTATTCATGTTCAGTTGAAGGCATTTTCAAATTTGATGGCTTTCTGCTAACAGAGCTGTACACATATTGTATGTATAGTGTGTGTGTGTGTGTGTGTGTGTGTGTGTGTGTGTGTTTTGGACCTCCAGGGGAACATGGTAGAACACCAAGCCCTCCAGAACAAGCGTGCACAAAGTAACAAAGGAGCAGTTTCACAGGTAGAGATCTGGCTCCCTCTCCGGGTTCGAACAGCTGCACTGCTGTTTGCTACTCAAGTTATTCCCACTCTGCTGGCAACAGGGTCCTCAAGCCTGAGGGAGACATTTATTTCCTAGTAGGGTGACTCAAGGATAGTGCTGTAGTGTGATCTCAAACACAGCTTCAAGCCAAAATAGAGTTCCCCTCCTTTCCTTGGGGGTATGTTACCATTGTCTAGAAACAATACAGTTGTTATAATAATTGTTTTTCTTGCTAACTTAAGAGTAGCGGAGTTAGCCAGTCAGACGTATACTACTAGGGAAAACTTGGCCTTCTCAACCAAATGTACGGGATTCATCAAACAGCAGAAGGGTGGGTGCGCGCTTGGTCTGTGGCCTTTCACATTAACCTGTGAAGTTTAAGTCCCAAATCTGCATTCTAGATTCTTGGGGGGAAAGGTGTGCTGTTCAATTGACCTTTATTTAACAAGAAGAAATCGCAACCGGCCCTGGGGTCTCTGACAACACTATAGATTGACCTTTTAAATAAGGTCTGCTTCTTGTTTCAGAGGAGACACGACGGACGCCTCCTGTTATCGCGATTTCTCTCTAGCATGATTGAAGATTTGTTAAGTGTTCTAAAAACGATGTACTTTAAACCAAAGTAGTGCTTGGTCCTAATGTGGCCCAGGAGAACCTCAGGAAAAACTATATAGGCTTAGGAAGCTAGATGGCAGAGTGATCACACGTTAAAAGCTTTGTATGCAGTTGGAGAGAGAAGCTAGAAGAAAAAAGAGAGGAATTCTTGCTTATATGAACGATGGAAACAAGGTGCTTTAATCTGATGGTTAAAAAGATGTATTTTTAAAGGTTAAAGTCAGAAAAATATACCACAGATTTGATAATCATAATGAACTTCATGCCTGAAAATTCTTGAAGAGTTAGATAAAGCACCTAGTGTAAAAAAATTAATTAAAAAAAAAAAAAGGACTGGAGAGATGGCTCGGTGGTTAAGAGCGCTGGTTGCTCTTCCAGAGGACCTAAGTTCAATTCGCAACACCCACATGGCAGCTCACAACTGTCTGTAACTCCAGTTGCAGGGGATCTGGCCCCCTCATGCAGACGTACATTGCAAGCAAATCACCAATGCACATAAAATAAGAATAAATAAATCGTTAGTATTAAAAAAAAAAAAAAAAAAGAATGGCGGGGCCAGGCAGTGGTGGCTCATGCTTTTAGTCCTACACTTGGAAAGCAGTGGCAGTCGGATCTCTCAATTCGAGGCCAACCTAGTCTATAGAACAAGTTCCAGACAGTCAGGGATACACAGAGAAACCTTATCTTGTCCCTACTTCTGCCCTGCCCACCCATGACAGAGTTTACTGGAGATATGGATTTGGCAGAGGCCAGGATAGGGAGTCTCCTTTTACTTTCCCTTTTTCTCTCTTTCTTCCTTGCTATTTAGACAGTGTTGCTGTGTAGCACAGGCTAGCCTCAAACTTGACATTGTCCTGCTTCAGCAGTGCTGGGACTGCAGGCCTGTTTCGTCACTTTGGGCAAGTGTAGCCCGGATTGTCCTAGAACTTTTGATCTTCCTGCCTTAGCTTCAGCTCAAATGATTGACGTGTCTCTTCCAAGCCCTTCTGATGATGTTTCTGTACTTACATTTCTATCCATTATATTTCTTTGTCTTCCTCATGGGTCTCATTGTGGAGGGCACGTCAACTCCTTCACATTACTAGGATGCCAACAAAGGCAAATATCTGAAGATACCTAAGAGAGTGAATTAAAAAGTGAGAAAACCATCAGTGAATACAGCAACGTAACAGTTGCCCAGTGCTTTGCGTTTAGGCTGCTGAGGTCCCGTGACCTCGGCTCTGTTGCATACTTTCTCTGAGCTGTGCTTTCCTTTATTAGCAAACATGGGGCTTACAATACTGGGCTGCAGAGCTGCTTTGCCATTGTGAGAACGGACTGC
>CABHPH010133404.1:2670-32329 GCA_902168325.1 Peromyscus nudipes
TTCTTTCTTTCTTTCCTTCTTCCTTCCCTCCTCTCCCCTCTCCCTCCCTCCTCCCTCTCTTTCTTTCATTTTTTGGAGAGTGCAAACTCCAGGACAATAGAGACTACAATGTCCTCATCAGCATGTCTCAAACCCCATGGTCAAGGTCAGTGACTGAACTCTCTTCTGCTATGAAGCTGACTTCATCTCTGACCTTCTTACCAAAGCCTGTTCTTTTCTAATGAGAGACAGAAAGGGAGTGGATCTGGAGGAGTAAGTAGATGGTGAGGAATTGGGAGGAGAAAAGGAAGAGGAAACAATAATCAGGATATATAGTATGAGAAAAGAATCCATTTTCAATAAAAGAAAAAAAAAGAAAGAAAATGCTCATGCAAGAACCATAGACTATGTAACAAATACCTCAATGCCATGCAGGAAAATTTCCCTTCAAATTATTCATAAAGATCAAAGAGACTCTGAAAATAATATAGACCATTACCTTTAGTTTCAGAACTTGAAAGTAAGACCATATTGTTGAAGACACCAAATACTTTGGACACAGAACCTGGAAAAATCTAAGCATATCTGACTAATCCTGGAAACCTCTCCATGAAACTGACTCTTATAGCATTGGAAGTTTTTATACAAGCTGTCAAAGGAGAAAGTAGTCCTACCTAGCTATAAAGTCTATGGTACACAATGACCAGCTCTGAAAGATATCCCTAATAGTAGAACAGTGGCTCTTTAATCTTGGTAATAACCTACAGCTATATAAGTGGAGTTCAGGCCCACTCAATAGGAGGAAACTCATGTTTGGTATTGTAAACCTATTCATGGCTTTATAGGAAATGGACCACAGTGGAGAACCCACTACTTCCATTTTTCTGAATCAGTATAGATTCTATATGTATTTTAAATACCCATCCTTATAACCACAGGTAAGCGTGGGTCTTCTCAGTAAAGAAGCTTCTTTCTGCAGCAAATAGAAGCTACTATAGAGATCCATACTAGTGAAAATTTGGAGAATTAGTGACTGTGGGCAACTAGTCTATCTTCTGACTACATCACACATCCCATAATACTTAGGGGACATCAATCATTGAAGAGGAAGCAGAAAGATGGTAAGATCCAGAAAACTAGGATACCTACTCCAAGACAGTGACTTCTAGACATGACCTGGATGCTGTGCTTATGCAATCTCAACAATATAATTGCTTAGAGCAGTACTGCATAATGACCAGTAGACATTCCAATGGGTATAGGAGAAAGTCCACAAGCTCTAGTCCGAGACAGTCAATGGCTGCTGAGGGAGGAAGAATCTTTTTTTCCCCAGGGACTGTGCCCCTGATAGGTTATCCAATCCCATATGGACAGTCCTAAATATATGTACATATGAGGAACACTAAGTGGACTCAGTTGTATATCTATATCTCTCTATCCCCCCCCTCTCTCTATATATATATAACATATGTATGTGTGTGACATACAATTGTTATACACATATATAATATATTATACATATTAAATACTGAAACACACACATATTAAAACTGAAGAAGTCAAGAATTTAAGAGGGAGTGAGGGCAGGTGGTATAAATTGGAGGGGGGTGAATGAGAGATGGAAATAATACAAATATAGTGTGGTCATGTCTGAAATTCCCAAAAATTAAGAAATAAAATAACTATCATTGTGGGAAAGGATGGCAGCTCTGAGGAAAGAATAATTCCTCATATCTTATATACTCAACAGATGATGCAGTTTTTCTAGATTGAGAATCCTAAAGGACAAAGTACGGAAGTGGGAGATGTGGTAGAATATCATAATCTAGATTTGAAGCTTTGCACAAATCTAAAGAATCTAAGAACAGGAATCAGGAAAAGGAGCAATAAAAAGTTAAAGAGATCAGGAAAGGAGATTGATATCATCATTCACATCTCAAATTTAATAGGAGAGTTATTAAGGAAAGAGATGGAAAAATGTGTGTTATAGTGTAGAAAGGAGATAAAATCAAAGGCAATATTAATCAGAGAAGCTAAAAGGCTAATAGCCATTTATAATTTACCGTTATAATGTTCTAAGGTCAGCATGTACATTTCTTCTCTACCTTCTAAGAAATGATGTGTAATGTGGTGTGTGTGTGTGTGTGTGTGTGTGTGTGTGTGTACGTATGCATGTGTTTTAGTCTGCTCAAATATCCAGACATGTGTTTTCTAGTGTATTACTAGAGAGTAATGCAAGAGAAAAGTCATATCAGTGAACGACAGGCTTTTGTGAATTTAAGCAACTTGTCTTTCTCTGCAGAATGATGCACAGAAGTTCAGCTACAAATGATGCCTAATGATAATGAGTTCTTCTTTATGTGATGTTTAAGGTTCAATGGCATCAAGACTTCTCATCAGTGTTGTTTGCTGAGGCTTGTTGTTCTTCCATTTTCCACACAAAGAGCTGTGGGTTCTTCTGATTATGCCTCAAAATACATACGCATATACATACATATATATACATAAGCACACACTGTAAAAATCAAAAACTGTTTAATGACACAAAGAAGAAAGTAGAAATCAGTTAAATCCCTTCTTTGAAAATAATCAGCATTTGTAATGATTCATGCCTCTTCTTCAGCACCATATATATGGCTATTTTATTTTTTTAATCTCACATATTCTCTCATCTTGCAAAGATTAATTTTGTGTTTTCAACTAAGCTTAACCAAGGAATGCTTTTATAGATGATAAATATTCCTTCTGAATGAGTCTATAGGAAAGAATCGTGTGAAAGAGATTACTATTTGAACTAGTGGACCAAGATAAAACTCATTCTCACTCAAGTAAAGGGTCAGCTTCTAATCCATCAGGAACTTGAATAAAACAAAAAGACAACAGGGAAGTGAATCTCTCTTTCCCCGTCTCTGTCTTTCGTTATCCCCTCAACTTCTATTCTCCCCCACTCTATCTACCTCTACCTCCCTAAGATAGACTACCCACTTCCCTCTGCACTTAGCCATCAGATACTAGTTCGCAAGTCTTCAGAACTTCCATTGCATTATACCAACTGCTCTCCTCATTTCTCCAGTGCTAACAACATATCATGGAATAACTCATCCTTCACAATAATGTCTTATTTTCTATATTAAATGTCCTCATAAATATCCAAACATCATGGAGGATTTCCAGAGTCCCAGCTTATCCTAAAGCTTAACAAGGGGATAGCTTGAGTCCAGAAATCCTACCTGGACAATAAGTAAAGTTCTTATTGCTAAAAATCAAACATATTAATCAAATATCCTCTGCTAGATTTACTCACTCTTGCTCAGTGGTAGCGCAAACAAACAAGTCCATGGATTTCATTCCTAACACCACAGAAGAAATAAAGTTGTGCCTGATGCTGCAATAATGGCATGATTATGATGAAGGAAACCAACTGCTCTCTGATTGGATTTGAGGATAGTTCCACCGGAGTGAGCTCATGTTTGATATTGTAAACCTTGTCTGGAGCCAGTGTTTAAGGACACCCTAGGCTCTAAAGGAGAAACTGTTACTATTATTTTGTTAAATGAATGTGCTAAACTACCTTCTAATATCTGTTCTGTATTCATGATTAGTGCTTCTCCCAGCCCTTGATGGAGAAACTTCTTGAAGCTGAGAATTATTAATGCAGAAGTTCATAACTGATCACAAAGTGCCAACAGTAATTAAGGGCATAATGTGTGATCCTAAGTGTGAGGTCTATACACCCACCTCCTAAGCTCTGGGAAAAGAGTGTGGCAAGAATGTAAGAACTGGAGAGTAAGATAATATATCACAACAAATGTCTCACAGATATTACCTGTAAATGTACTCATTGCAGTTCTGGTAAACTGCACAACACATCCCCTAAATTGGGCCTGTCAACACTTTATCATGGGCTGTGTGGAGGGGAAGGGCATATGAGATCCCTTCTTGAGGTACTGTGGGCAGTTAATGATTTCTGGGGCAAGGGCATGCTATTTTATTCAATGACATTCTTACCAAAAAGTAGCTCATTATTTAGTAATTAACCTTCAAACTGTGAACATGCAAGAAATTGTAATCAAATTCAGTGAATCCTATACAAGAAAAAAGAGATGTAAGTTGAAGGACACGTCTTGAGAAGAAGAAGTTTTTCAATGGAAGAGGGATGGAAATGAGAAAAATGAGGCTGAAAATTATGAAAATATATTATATACAGTGCAAAGCTGTCAGAGTTAAAGTGAGTACATGAGCATCTATCTATCTACCTGTCATATGTTTATATTAATTTATTTTGTTTCTCAGAAGAACCTTAATACACCCTTTAATGCTTCACTTTCTGAGACTATCATGGTCTACACAATTGGTTTTTAAAATTTGTTAATTTTCATACCTTCTATGTTGTTTATAAAATGAAAAATAGATTAATGTACTTATAAATGTTTTTTTCATTTATTTTATGAAATAAGGCTATATTTGGGTAAGTGAATAGATTCATATTTTTAGATTAAATGAAAAATTTATCCTCCATTTTAAAATATTGTTTGATAATACGGACATGTGTAGTATAGCATGCACATATATCATGTGTGTGGCAACATTTATTTACCCATTTACTATTTGATGGGGAGTCACTTGTATCATTTTTTTTCCAGAAACATATACAAATAACTACGCTTATGAAAAATAATCTTATATATTTTAATCCTTCGTATGTAGGTAGTCTCAGATGTTATATTGCTTAAATGAAGATCACTTAATTTTTCAAAATATTTTTAGCAATTTATTCTTCCACCAGCAAGGTACAAGAATCATGATAAGCAGCAGGTATAATGACTTGGGTTAATTTCTCTAATATGAATGAAGTGATGGTCACTCTAATTTAGATTTTCTTACCATTAGTGAAGTAGAGCATCTTGAGGTTCTCAGAAGTTTTCTAACTTATTTTATTATTATTATTTATTAATAATGCATGTATTTTATTTATATATTTATATATGAATAAATTTGGTTTTCATCTGAAATAGTCATCTGTATGATTGCCATTTAGTAAGTTATCTGTATTGATTGAGTTAAAATACTTATTTTATATGTTAATTTTCCACATACATGCTATGTATTTCTAGATCTAATATAAACATGTTTATCTTATTATCTTGTTTTATCGTATTTTCTAAAACCCCTCAAGAATGTAGAATAATCAGGAAAGAAAACAGCATTTTTGCCCCACTTCTGTCTTCAATAGAAACAGTTTTGTTTTTCACGTTTTAAAATTGAGCTTTTTAAGTGATTTTGACAATCTCTCTTACATGTAAGTGCTTGCTTCCTATTCTGTTACTGACAATTTTATTTGAAATGGCCTCAGATCACTTTTTTGTGTACATTTACAATGGCCATATGACTTTTCTATTGATTGGTGCCCCCACAGTTTAGGTTGTTAGAATTCTAATAGTTCAAGATTCCTCTGTTGCTCTACAGAAACACGACCATAATTTCCACTTATTTCTTCACCACCCATAGTTGTATTCTATTTTTATTTAGAATTTTCATTTCTGCATGAATATTACTTGTAGTCTTTTTTCCGTGTTCTAAGTCAAATTTATCAGTGGCAATGTAATAATGATTTTATTCATTAATTAGTTTGTTTCTTTATTTCTTTCATGAGGTAATCTAACCCAGAACCTTGCACATGCAAATTCTGAGCTTCTGAAGTACCTTTATAACCAATAACTGATCGACTAAATGAATTAGTCAGATTTCCATCTATGTGAGACCATGCAGTCTTGGAAATTTCATTATGTTATTGTGCATTTTCAATTGTTGTTAGAAGCCTTTTATATATATTTTAACCAAGTTCTACAATTTTATGTTTTCCTTTGAAATACTCATTATTCTCAAGGTTTTAAAACAGGACACTACTGTCCTCTGTTCTTATTATCCCTGTTTTAATTCACATTTAAAAAAGTATTTTTAGTATTTTTTCCAATGTCATTTCACATATTATGTATCTGTGTGGCCTTTTCTTCAGATATTTGATAGTTTTATTATTTTATTTACTCCATGAGGTTTACTTTAAGAAACACCTTTTGCTTTTATCTTTATTGGTTTAATATTCATAATTTTCCATTGTATTTCATTTTTAGAGCAAGGTCTCTGCAGCCACAGGTTGTTCCAGAACTTGTACACTTCTGATTTAGTCTCCTAAGAGATGATATTACAAACCTGGGCTAAGACGTCCAGCTCCTTTGACAATTTGATATAGAAGAAATTAAAGAAACAAATGGCAGCAACAAGATGGCGAAATATGAGATTCAACTTTTCTTTCCCTAAAACATAACATATAGACAACTATTGTTAAATGCTTAATAAGTTTGGGAAGTGTCAAATCTCCATTTTTAAAACTTTAGACAACACTGTGGATAAATCAATGGAGAATTACTGCACATGCACATGAAAATACATGAGATGTTTGAACATGACCAGGACCTAACAAGAAACAGGGTCCTATCAATATAAGCCATCCAGTGGATGCCACTCTGATCACCAGTGGCTTGCTTTTCAGAAAAAAAACCTGAAATGTTGCATCATTTAGAGAATTGAAAGCCATTTCTGGAGACATTCCCACACTGCCCTCCTGAGCAGCAAACCACAATTGTGCCACCTTTCGACTATAGACAGAATCCCTCCCGTTGCCAAACATACCCCTAGTCCAAGAGCAAGAGGTGCTACAAGGACATTTAACCAATCTTGATTTGCCTTGAACACTACAGCAACTATTGCTAAAGAGTAGTCCTGCCATAGCCTGAGAGCCCTGGTCTATGGTTAATGCCCATGCTACAGATTCAGGATCCAGAGACACTCTGGTTAAGTAGGTAAAGGCTCTTGCTGCCAAGCCTGATGACTTGAGTTTGATCCTTGAGACCAATGTGGTGGAAAGAGAGAACCGAACCGATTCCCAAAAGTTTCCCTCTTGCCTTCACACGTATAGCAGTGTGCTCATGTGTACACACATGCACACAAACATGCTTTCATAATATACACCCACAAACACAAAGACACACACAACATCTACACACAGAACAGATATAGTTTTAAAACTATAACAAATTGAGTCCATCCGTTCTCTTTTAGTGCTTTGTGTCATCAACTAAACTTTTAATAGCTACTTACGCTCTTACTACAGAGCTCTACTATACATATCACAGGGACCTGTTAAGCCATGTGTCAAAAGACACAAACATTCACTAATGATGACATCAGAGTGAGTAATTTTCACATTCTTCCAATGTGATGCAATAATAATAATGCAATGAATCACAGTCCAGATTGCTAAGTGTTTGTGCAAAGTAGTGTGACAAGAAATGGCAGAAAATACTATTGCTGTGTATAAATATTTTTAGAAAGTCCACGATTGATGCCTCTAATTAAAAAAAATCTAGAAATCTTAAAGTAGTTTTATTTTGCATTTACCTGATGGCTACTTTCGGATTTCAACTTACCCCAGCCAGACTGGTCCAGTTCAATAAAACAAATGACAGCACATGCTGGCAAGGATGTGGGAAAAATTTAATAATCCCTGGTGGGAATGCAAACTATCGCCACTAAGGAAATCAGTGTGGAGGCTTCTCAAAAGCTGAAAATCGATCTACCACAAGATCCCAATATACAGCTCTTAAATATATACTGAAAAGACTCTAAATCTTACTACAGATATTCTTGCTCATCCACGTTCATTGCTGCTCTATTTATAATAGCCAGGAACTGAAAACAGCCCATATAGCCATCAACTTGCGAAGGAATAACAAAAACATGGTATAATCATACAATGGAATATTACTCAGCTGTTAAGAAAAATAGAATTATGAATATTTCAGGTAAATAGAGCTAGAATAAATTTTCTTGAGTGAGGTAGCTCAAATGTCAAAAGACAGATATTACATGTTGTTTTTTCTTATGTGTGTATGTTAGCATTTAAGCTTTAGCTATGCATGTTTCAGTCTTAATAACCACAGAGGTTGAGTATCTAGTAAAGGACCAGGGGGAAGGAGAGGATCTTCCAAGGAGAGGAAAATGAATATAATGTTATAAAGAGGTAAAGGAGAAACTAGAATAGAAGGGTTAAATGGGGAGAGGGATGGGAGGGGAGGATAAAGGAAAGAATATGGGGATGGACACCTTTAACACTAATAGACTTCTGAAAAGCTATGTGGGAAGTTACTACCACAGAGGTTCCTGAAATATGTACATAAATGAGAAAAATTTAAATGTGGTCACTATATAATGGGAGAGATAATGCCTTAAAGTAGACAACTTATGCCACCGAATAAAACCTCCAGTGCCAAGAACGTTTACATCTTGTTTAATCATTGGCCAAAGAAGTCTCATAGACCTTCCCTGAACAAATATCACAGGTTATTGCCAAAGTTTTCGGTTAATCTCCATAACCTGGTAGTAAGGCCCTGTTTCTGGAAACATAACTTACTCATGTCATTAAACACTGAGAGATCAACACCAGTGCCCACCAATCACTACCACCTAGCATCCATCATGCTGGGAAATATTTGCATGCTCCTACTGGAGGAGAAAGTTCTCATCCATATCACTCAGCTACAAATGCTCTGACCTATAATTGCAACCTGCCTTTGAGATAACTGGTGCAAGAGTAGCACAAATTTTATGGAAGTAGCCAATGACTTTTGTGGTGATATTTTGTTTGTGCTTTAACAGATAAAGCTTGCCTGTAGATCAGAGTGAGGAGCTAAGCTACTAGTTAGCCATAGAAGCCAGGCAGTGGTGGCACACACCTTTAATCCTAGCACTCAGGAGGCAGAGGCAAATGGATCTCTGTAAGTTCAAGGCCACCCTGGGCTACATAAGATTGATTCAGTCTAAAGGAGAAACAGAGTCAGGCAGTGGTGACACACACCTTTGATCCCAGTACTTGAGAACACACACCTTTATCCCAGCACTAGGGAGATGGAGATAGGAAGTGATATGGCTGAGCAGAGAGAGGAATATAAGGCAGGAGGGGACAAGAGCTCAGTCCCTTTCAGTGTGAAGATTTGGTAGAGGTAAGAAGTGGCTGTGGCTTGCTCCTTTGTGTCTCTGATCTTTCAGCATTTACCTCTATATTTGACTCTAGGTTTTTATTATATAAGACCAATTAGGATTCATGTTGCAGACTTTTGGATTTGTTTTAAGCCCCACTCCATGAAACAGAACCCACTATATGACACTGCTAAATTGTCCAAGAACCTGAGACTAGATAGGTCATGGGCTTAAGGGAAAACCCACTACTGTTATCGTGCTAAAAAGACATAGCACCAAAATTACTCTTAACGACATTCTGCTATACTCATAAATCAGAGAATTGTAGAACCTTCAGCAGAGAAGCTTCTACTTCTACTTGATAGTAATTAAAACAATGTCCTGAAATGGAACAATGTGGAGAGAGAGAGAGAGAGAGAGAGAGAGAGACAGACAGACAGAGAGACAGAGAGACAGAGAGACAGAGAGACAGAGAGAGACTTCAGAGCACTCATTCATAAATGTGATCAAACTCCTTCGCTCAAAGTTTAAGTGTCCATGTGGAAAAGGAGGCAGAAAGATTGTAATTACCAGATGTAATCGATCACTCCAAGGAAATGGTTACTACCAAACTCAACAGGACTAATACACATATAAAATCACAAAGACTGTGACAGCATGTATAAGACCTACATAGGCTCAAGCAAAGCAACATCCCAGAACTGAGAGGCAAAGGTGGAGATAATTCCAGCCTCTAACCAAGGAGTTACTTGCAAGTGATACCTGCTAGGAAAGAGAATATCATTTTTCTCTAATGGAGTGTCACTGGGTATATTAAGAACATCCCAGGGCAGGTCCCATGTTCAGTAGTAGCTTGCAAACACAGACTTCATATTCTTTTTGTGTTTGTATTTTTGATTTTTTTAGTTTGTATTTTTATTTTTGTTGTTTGTGCTTTTTATGAGAAATAGAGATGGATGATATGTGACAGCCAGACAGCTAGACAGATAAAACATGAAGTTGAGTAAGTTAGTTAGTGCCATGGGGAGGATCTAGGAGGAGGTCAGAGAGGAAAAGAATATGATTGAAATATATGGCATGGAAATGTTTAATAAAAAATTATTATAAAAAAACCAAAACCAACCAACCAAATGAAAATAATATTAGAAAAATTAGTTTTAATTGAGTAGTCATATAATTAGAGTACCTGGATTTGAAACTCACAAATTCAAACTTCCATCATTTTGATCTTGGGAAAGTTACTTTTTTTTTTTTATAAGAATATTTGAATGAAATTAAATCATTATCGCTAACCCTACAAGAAATTCAAGTCCAAGTGGACCAAGAACCTTATCATAAGACCAGATGTAGCTAGAGTTTTCCTGCCTGGCCCACAGTCAGGACAAATCTCTGTCACCCGCCAGTCCCACAGCCGCTCAGACCCAACCAAGTAAACACAGAGACTTATATTGTTTACAAACTGTATGGCCGTGGCAGGCTTCTTGCTAACTGTTCTTATATCTTAAATTAATCCATTTCTATCAATCTATACCTTGCCACATGGCTTGTGGCTTACCGGCATCTTCACATGCTGTTTTTCATGGTGGCGGCTGGCAGTGTCTCCAGCTCAGCCTTCCACTTCCCAGAATTCTCTCCTCCTTGTCCCGCCTATACTTCTTCCTGCCTGACCACTGGCCAATCAGTGTTTTATTTATTGACCAATAAGCAACATGTTTGACATAAAGACCATCCAGATACCTTGAATATGATAGAAGATAAAGCAAGGAATATGCCTGACTTTATTGGCACAGGAAAGGACTTTCTGATTGGCACCGTGACAGTGCATGAAGACCAACAAGTAATAGTAATTCCAAACTCTTGAAACTAAAAAGCTTCTATACAGCAAAGTAAAGAGGCTTAAATAATTTCACCAGATATACATCTGATAGAAGGTCAGTGTTCAGAATATACAATGAACTAAAAAACTAAACATAAAAAAAAATCTCAAATTAAAATTGGGCCATGGGACTGTATAGAAAGTTCTTAAAAGATGAAAATACGTGAGAAACATTTATAAAAATGTTTAATACCCTTAGCTTTCTGGAAAATTACAATTAAAAAAATGCTTTGAGAATTCATCTTACTCCAATCAGAATCGTTAAGATACAAAAGTCAAATGCCAACAAATGCTGGTATGGATGTATAGAAAGAGGTAGTTGCTTTTTGGATGAAAATAGATTCAATAATCTACTCTTTTATCCTATCATTTCTATATCCCCCTTTTTCTTTTCAAAACAAGATCCCTGAATCTAATTTCTGTTGTTTAGCTTTTTACCTGACCAGTATCCATAACAACTTGTACCCAACTCCCCTAAATGATGACAAACATTTATAATTTATTTTTGGGAATGTGGGCATAGTTCTCTAGACTACTTCCTGCTGATTGGGGGTGCTGGTAATCTTGGGAGGACCCTGGGAAAATTCAAGATTATCGTCAAGTCCTGACTGGAACATTCTGTGAGGTTGGATCATCTCAACAAGCAGCCTTGAAGCTGTCTGTATGTAGAATTCAGAGGAAACTGCAACAGAGGTGCTCTAAAGTGTTGGATCACCTGGGCCATTTGTTTGATCAAACTTGATTTTTCTTAACCCAGAGTGAATCCAGAGCCTCTCATTTCCTGTGGAAATAAAAACAGAACCTCTTTCCCAAAGTAACATATCTTTTGACTTAAATTTTGAAGTCAAGATATTTTTAAAATATATAGGTTGATTTAATCTAGCAGCTTTCATAGTCAAATGTCTCTCGGCAGTTATCATTTGTTCATTAGCAGCCAAAAAATTCAAAGACAACACAATAACATAGTTTCCAGACTGTCTGTATATTTTCCATCTTTACATGGCTTATTATATTTTTTGTTACTTACTCTATTCCCTTTTCAAGGACTTTATTTAAAAGCTATATTTTTTTTATCTAAGTTTGTATATATATATTTTTCTCTCTCCCAAGCCTACACATAATTTTTAGACACACTGTGACCTGTTTAGAGGCTCTTTTTTTTCCTTAAGAATTTTTTTAAATTCATTGTACATACCAATCACAGATCCCCCTCTTCCCTCTTTCTACCTTTCAGCCTTCCCCCACCTTCTCACCCCCTATTCCTTCCTACAAGAAGGTAAGGCCTCCCATGGGCCAAGCCAGGTCCAAGCCTCTTCCTCTGCCTCAAGGCTATACGAGGTGTCCTACCATAGGTAGTGAGCTCCAAAAAGCCAGCTCATGCACAGGGATGGATCCTGATCCTATTGCCAGAGGGCCTCTTAAGCAGATTAAGCTGCACAACTGTCTTGATTATGCAGAGTGCATGGTCCTGAGGCTCCACAGGTGTTGGTCTAAATTTCATGAGTTCCCACTAGTTTGGTTCAGTTGTCTCTGTAGGTTTCCCCATCATGACCTTGATGCCCTTTGCTCATAGAATCCCTCTTCTCTCTCTTTGACTGGACTCCTAGAGCTCAGCTTGGTGTTTGGCTATGTATCTCTGCATCTGCTTTCATCAATTACTGGAGAAAGGCTCAATGATGACAGTTAGGGTATTCACTGATCTGATTACTGGGGTAAGTCAGTTTAGGCACCCTCCCCAGTATTGCCAGTAGTCTAAGCTGGGGTCATCCTTGTGGAATCCTGGGAAATTCCCTAGCACTCGGTTTCTCTCTATCCCCATGATGCTTCTATCATGGCATTAGAGGCTCTTTTTGTCTGAATCTGTCCTTACTGTGCTTCTGTAACCTTTTCTGTCTGCATGAGCAAAAATAAAACCTGCTATGTAACTTAGATCATGGCATGCTGGTGCTGGCTCCTCCCCATTGATTCCCTGAGAGTCGGGTCTCATGGCAGAGGTACATTTAACACCAGCTCTGAAAGCCATGTTTACTACCCAAACTCTGGGAAGTTTCTAGGTCCATGCCGTCATCAAGTAGCTGACCTACTGCTCAAAATCACCTTATAAGTGTTTGGTAGTAGGATCTCTTAAAAGAGCTGCCCATTTTTGCTGCTAGCACTGAGCCAGGAAGCCATCTCTGTTCACTGCCAACAAACAGAAGCCATGCTTGACTCTGTTCTTATGTATCTAGATTCCTTTTTTAATCTTTGTCAGGTTTTATGTGGGAATTTCAGCCCCACATTAGAACTCTGTAAATGGACATTTCATATCCTGACCATCCAGTCCCAAATTACTGACTCAGAGACTGAATATGAATAATAAATGCTTAGCCAATAGCTCAGGATTGTTACTAGCTAACTCTTACACATAAATTAACCCATTTCTAATAATCTATGTATTGCCATGTGACCCGTGGCTTTACCTGTTCTCTAGCATGTCTTGCTTTTTGGGCAGCTGGCTGGCATCTCTCCTGACTCTGCCCTCCTTCCCATTATTCTCAGGTTAGCTTTCCCACCTAACTTCTTGCCCAGCTACTGGCCTGTCAGATTTTGATTAACCAATGAGAGTAATACATATTTATAGTGTAGAAAAGGATTGTTCCACATCAAACCTTCTCTTTCCCACACCAGGACTCTCCACTCTCTTTTTTAGGGACTCTAGCCCATTATTGTAAAAAAAAATATGTTCATAGGTTTTTTTTCTTCTGCTGGACAGAGCTGAGACTGATCTGAGGCTATTCCACTGGCTTACCAAAGAGTCTCTCATACAGCCTGGCACATGGTAGTACCTCAAGAAAAGCCTGTTACAATAACAAGTCAATGAACACTTGAACAAAATAAGCAGCTTTGGAAAAGTGTGCCTATACTGTCTCAACCTTAGAAGCAGTTTTTATTCTTCATTATTCCAATTCTTTCTTAGTCTTTGGATGATATCCTCCCTATCAGAAGGAAACGGAATCTTTCAAAGCAATGGGTCTCATTCTTTGTTAAAGGAATTGGCTCAGGTTCTTTGAAAATTTCATTGCCCTATATAAATGTTTTAGGGACTCAGAAACAAAAAGATCCAGGCCTATGAAAAGTGTAATGAGTCCCAGTATAGTCATTTGTGATGGGGATTTAACTGCTTTGTTTGTGAGTCTCAGAAAAAGAAAGAGATTACCTCCATCATGTGTAAATACCCCAGAGTCAATCTAAACTCTGCCTCACCATGGAAAGGCGTCATGGGGACATCAACAAACCTGTCAGCTGGTAAACAAAAAGGATGTTATTACTGCCAAATGTCCAGCTGAACAAACTGATTGGTTGCATAGGATTTAGAATTAATAAGAATGATCACAGATGCATTTCAAAATTGAAAAATTTTCCCCATTGTGATTAAAATATGTGTATGTATATTAAATATTGTTGCTGAATATCTAAGCATTTATGGACTAGCAGGGATAAAAAAACAAAGAGAATATACATATCACAACTGTGAAAACATTATTTAGCTCATATTATTTTAGCACAAAAACTCTCAGCTGTTTCTCATAAATTTTCTCTTTGCTTAATTTCAGGTTTTTCGGTGTTATAGTGTATTATTTTCCCACTACTAGCTTTAACAATTTTTGAAGCTCTATTTAAATGTTTAGGAAGTATAATTCTTCCCACTCATACACTACAATACTCAGAAGTGATATGATGTAACGACCATAGTTAAGTGTCTTAAAAATTAAAGGAAATTCATATTGTTGTCACTGGTGAAAATACTAGTCAAATATCAACTGTGTAAGAAAATATTCTTAAATGCATTTGTGTTTACTCAACAAATGTTTCCTAAAAGATTTTCCTTGAAGCAAAGCAATTTAATTTTCCTATTCATTTTATTCTCAGTGGTTATAAACTTAATTAGCTTTGTGTGCTTCACATTTATTTGCATTCATAATAAATTTAATCTTTTCTTAGCACAACTTTTTGAAATCAAAATATGAACTAGAAAGATGTAAGTTTGATGAGCACAACAGGATCAGTAAGCAGTCACAGCAATGAGATGGTAATTGGTGTCTGGGTGTTTCTATTCATAGCAACAATGGAATATCATAGCTCTGTGTCCTGTAATGTTCAACAACACTCTGCTAGATCATTTGTTATAATGCCAATTATATTGCACTTGAAATTCACAGGTATTTTAACAGCATAAAGGTACAGGGACTGATTAAAAAGCCAGTGTCTTGTAACAGAGGCAGCATGTAGAATTAAAGTGATATATTTTTGCCAAACTCTATTATCTTAAAATTTGAAGTTCAAAATGAGAAAGTTCTGAAGACTTTACTGTCTTAAAATATGAGTCCAAATAATGAATGAAATTATGTCAGTTTTAGGAACATAGGTACAATTGAAAACATTTATATTAAGAGAATAAAGACACTCTCAAAGACACATATAATGTTTTCTTTCATTTGTGGTTCCTAGATTTTATGAAGATAAATAAAAGCTTGCATGTATATGTGACCTGAACGTAGAAGTAAAACTGTCCAAAGGCACTGTCTAAGACACTAACAATAAAGGGAAAATGAGGTACAGGGTAATGTTTGATGCTATGTACTTGTATGAAAAGAATGTCCTTCTATAACACAGTTCCATGTAAAGAGAATATAAGCAAAGATCTAAAAAACACAAGAAAATAAAACTACTTCTACTGTGTTGATATTTTGAAATTGAACAGTTTTGGATCATATTATTCCATCACAAAATCTGTGCCAGGAATGCATCAGTTCAACTGTATATAAAAGAATTTAGATGCACTGTTTTGTGTATTAAAATAGTACCACATGGTAGAAATAGGGTTTTAATAAAGATAAGAATGTTGCAAAAATATTCCTTATAAAAAGCTTTAAGACTCTCAAAATTCAATGTTATGCAAAATATATGAACAAATATTAAAAAGTCAGAAAATAATGAGCATGAATACTATAAAAATGGAATCACCTATACTTAACCAGACTTAACAACATAGTGTTTTGTTTAGATTTTCATTCAATATAAATACTTAAAAACAAAATTCTACTAAAATAAATCATTCTATTTCTATCTTGTTTGCTTCTGTTTTATTTCTGATTGTAGAATTTAGAAGATGGAGTGTCACTTTATAGCCAACCTGGACCATAACTTACTCTGCAGCTCAGGCTGGCCTAGAATTTGATGCAATCCCTCTGTCTCAGCTTTACAAATGTTGACAATAGACATGTGGATTGTCACATTTGGATCATATTTTTACTTAAAAATACATTTGATTATTTTTATTGAAGATTCATGACACTTTCCTTATTCTTTTATTGTCAGACAAATAAAACACAACAGTGATACAAACTAGACGTCCTCAGGTAGAAGAATAAATTGAAGTGTATGCCTCTCATCCTGCACAAATGTGTATTCAAAGTGGATCAAAGACTTTAATGAAAGACCCAAAGTTTTGAAAATGTTCTATGGAAACACTTCAAGATTTAGTCATAGACAAGAACTTTGTGAAAAAGATTATAAGGATTGTACAAGAATAAATAAATGTATTAAACTGATTCCTAATGACAAGCATTATATAGATTAGTATTTCTCTCAAACCTCATGAGATAAACTTCTTTTTGTAGTAGATGATGATTAATATAGACTCACAAGAGGTCCATGTGCACAAAATAAAAACTGAAGAATTTTAAGCCCTAAATGGAACATCTATATTTCATCTCCTTCTTTCAAGCCTCAAGAATCATTGTAGAAGAGTAAGAGCCAGAATTGGTGACTACAGGGAAACAGTGATTTCTGGATATAGCAGGGTAATTGCACATAATAACTAACAGCAGTTGTGACAATGTGGTGCTGTGGATGATAATGGCCACTACCTATGTTTTAAACACACATAGTCAGTGGCTGCTTGAGGTATTCAGAAGTTTGTGCTTGTTGGAGGAAATACACTACTGAAGGCAAACTTTGTTTTGAAAGATCCATGAGATTTTTAGCTAGCTCTCTTTGCTTCTGTTGTGGTTCAAGATGTGAGCTCTCAGCTGTTCCTGCCACCATGTCTTTGCTCAGCCATCATGGACTCTAACCCTCAGAAACTGTAAACCCAATTCAATTAAATGATTTCTTTTGTAAGTTGACTTTTTATTTTTTTTTGAGGCATGTGGAAGACTTTGGGACTTTAGGGCCAGGGCTAATAAAGCAACTCTATGCTGTAAGTGGAGTTTAGTCATCACTGTGTTTGGAGTTTGGAAGACAGTAGTGCTGAGACCAATGTGGACCGTGTTAGCTCAACTCAAGGGATTTCAGATAGGAACAACATTGGTAAGTCGACTGGAGACCATTCTTGTGACATTTTGGCAAAGAATGTGGCTGCTTTCTGCCTTTGTCTTAAGAATTTACCCAAAGCTAAATTAAAATTTTTTGGTGGAAGAGATTTCAAGAGAGTCCAATATTGACTCTGTGGCGTAGTTACTAATAATTACTCTTACCCAGGTCTATAATAAAATAACAAGTTGGGCAAAAAGAAATACAAAGTGTATAGTTTGAAGACCAAAAGGGGCAGGAAATTTAAAACTGAAGCCAAAGCTTGTGCTGAAAGTCGTAAGGAGATTAACAAAAGGCCTGGTTCACATTGGAATAATCTCCAATTGATATTTATTTATGGAGTGTTAGAAAGTGTGGCCTTGATGGTGGAAATGTGTCGTTGGAATAGAATTTGAAGTTACAAAAGACTTATTCCATTTTGAGTTAGCTTTCTCAGTTTCCTACTTGCAGATCAAGATGTAGATCTCAGTTGTTCCTGCTATCATCTCTCTGCTCTGCCATCACGGACTCTAACCTGTAAACCCAATTACTTTCTTTTGTAAGTTGCCTTGGTCAAGGTGTTTTCTCACAGCCAGAGAAATAAAATTATGTCACAGTTTCTTTTTATGTTGTTGTGATAAAATGCTTTAGCAAAAACAATGTAAAGGGGAAGGGATATATTCACTCCAAAATTACAAGTTATATCCCATCATTGTAAGCAGCAAGAATTTGAAACAATCATATTCACAGTCAAGGTCCCAGTACTTTTCCTATCAGTAGTATATGAGAGTTCTATGCATTGAATATCCACACCAATCCTAGATAAGAACTGAGTTCTATTTCCAGATCTCTGCCTGGAAGGGTAATGCTATATGATGTGGGTTTGTTTTGTATTTCCATAAATATTAATGATGCTAAGTGTCTATTAATGTTGTTATTATCCATGATTTGAATGAGAATGGCCCCAAAAGGCTCATTTTATGAATGTTTAGTTCCCAGTTGGTGGACTGTTTAGGAAGGATTAGGAGGTGTGGTCTTGTTGGTAGAAGTGTTTCACTGGGCTAAGGATTCAAAAGCCCACACCAAGCCCAGTATTGCTTTTACTCTGGTTCAGTCTTGCAGATAAGATGTAAGCTTTCAGTTTCTGCTCCAGCACTGTGTCTGACTGCCTTTCACCATGCTTTCTCCTACACTGATCAAATACTCACCCTCTAAAACTAGATGAGCCCTCAATTAAATGCTTTCTTTTATAAGCTGCCTTAGTTATTGTGTCTAATCACAGCAAAAGAACAGTAACTAAGACAAGCATATTATTTCTCTCTGTCTCTCTGTTCCTCTCTCTCTCTCTCTCTCTCTCTCTCTCTCTCTCTCTCTCCCCCCCGTGTGTGTGTGTGTGTGTGCATATTGTGTATGCACATGTGTGCATAGGTGTATGTGATACATTTTTTTTATCAAAAACTTTCAATCGAGGACAAAACATAAACTTGCTTAATAGGATGCCTTCTCAAAAGACAAGTTAATATCATGGTGAATTCAGACATACTAGTACACCACAGATTAATTTTGCCAATTTTATTAGTCATTTTTCTGAAAGAAAAGAACCATTGTGTTTAATGATGACCTCAGCATTACAGAAGTTTTTGCATAAACACCTAAAAGTGCTTCTTAAACCTTAGTTGTAACTCCAAGGTAGAGCAGTTGCCTGGGATCTTCAAGGCCCTGGGTTCAGCTCACAGAACTGGAAAATAAAACTCTTCTCTGAGAAAAGATGTGTGTGTGTGTGTGTGTGTGTGTGTGTGTGTGTGTGTGTTTAAATTTCAAAGCCATAATGAAATCAGAGAACATTTGTTTTGAACTTCAACACAAAATGGATTATCTAAAAGGGCTACTTATAAATGCTTCATCTAGCAGTATTGCTTCATAAGTAGAGGATTGAATAAGGACATAGTCCAATTGACAGGCACAGTATTTCATGTCCAATCATAAAATCGATGATACAGGCAATCAGTAAGAAAGTACTTAGCAGTTAATTCCAGGTATGGAAAAAACATGCTCACCTAAGCAATTCATTGAGGGTGATGATTATAACAAGGTGATCTGTGTGTGCATGTATATGTGCCTTGTGGGTCTACAGAAAAGTCTCTGCACAGTACATAGGTTCTGGAAGGTGTACAGACTGCAAGTTATATGCATATTCTGTTTTAAGAGGTAGCACTCAATTGCTCTAAAAGTGTGTAATTTATACTCCAAGCCCCAATTTTGGAGCTGTCATTGCCTTGTGTAAGTGCAAATGTTTGGAGTTCAACTTGTCAGTTCCTGGCCATCTGATGGATATGAATTAATACTTCTGTATTGGAACTGATGTTTCTTTATTTTAAACTGGGTTGGGCATTTATTTCTGCTTTACACTCTCTACAAAGGGAATGTCCATATTTCTTGCTCATTTTTTTCTTAGAGCAATTGTTTATTAATAGTGTTTTTAGAATAACTCTTTGTGAACTAAACTTCTATAAAATCTTGATATTGACTGAGTTCAAAGATAATTGAAGATTTGTGAAAATTGTCATTGAGAAAACAGTCTTTTATACAGTAGTAGGCCATTAGTTGACAATCTCATGTCTCCTAGTCTCAGAGTAATGATGACAGATTATATGACAGTTGCCTCCTCGTAATTTCTCTTATAAGCAAACTTGACTTAAGATTTATTTATTTATTTTTATTTTATGTGTATGAATCTCTTGCCTGCATGCATGTATATGCACTATGTGTACATCTTGTGTTAGATTGGAGCTGGGGTTATGGATAATTGCAAGCCACCATGTGGGTGTTAGGAACTGAATCTGGATCCTCAAGAGCAACAGGAACTCTTAACTGCTAAACCATGTCTCCAGTCTGTAGCTAAAGGTTTTCCTGTGCTAGCCTGGCACCAAGGACCCCACAGCTGCTTATAAAATAATCACTCAGAAACTTATATTAATTAAAACTGTATGGCCTAATGGCTCAGGCTTCTTGCTAGCTAGATCTTATATCTTAAATTAACCCATTTCTATAAATCTATACCTTACCACGTGGCTCGTGGCTTACTGGTATCTTTACATCTTGCTTCTCATCACGGCAGCGGCTGGCAACTCCTGACTCAGCCTTCCTGTTCCCAGAATTCTCCTCTCTGCTTGTCCTGTCTATACTTCCTGCCTGGTTACTGGCCAATCAGCACTTTATTTATTAACCAATCAGAGCAACACATTCACAGCATACAGAGCCGTATCCACAGCACCAGCTCATCCCTGATTTTAACGGAAGTGAAAATGCATAACTAAAAGCTTGTATGTTTTGTCTCTTTCTGCAGAATGAGTGCCATACAAACATGCGTCTTTGCTTTGAAATTTGGAAAAACTACTGGTTTAGTGTTGGACTTGACTGGGTTGTATGTTTGACACTCACTTACCTCCCCTTACTTCCTGGAACATGTGACAGGAGATGATGGAGAAGGCAACACTGTGACTCCGAGGGAGAAAGCCACATACCAAGAGACGGTGTGAGGACAGATGCAAGAAGTCTTGGGTGCTGAGGGTATCGGTTGAGAGCTGTGTCAGTTCTAGGGTATTAACATCAGAGCTAAATCTGCAAAAGCATCACACGCTCTTTCCATGTTTTGCTACATGTGGCTTAACACATTTCCCAGTTAGGAGCTATATGAACCTTAATTTTGCATGGGGTGGCAATTATTTCTTATGTAACATGAAATTTACTTCTTGTGAAGTTTTGTTATATCTTACATAGTATATCTGTGTCAATTACTTTAAACTTATTTTGACAAAAATACTTGAAATATTGATTATAACTCACGGCTTCAGACAATTCAGTTCTTGGTTGCTTATATCTATAAATTTGTGCAGAACAACAGGTAGGAGAGATTAGTCTTCACCTCATGTTGGAGAGAAGGAAAGCAGTGTAGACGAGGCATAATCTTCAAAGGCATGACCACAACCACTCCCTACCTCCTAATATTTCCTGAACCTTGATTTCAAAGTAGTGCTCTTGGCTGGAGACTAAACAGTCAATATTTAAGACAGTATGGGATATTTCATATTCAAACTATGACAATATACAAATAATTCTTGCAGAATACATATACATTATTTTAAAATGTTTCTATTTGGAATTAAATGAATTTAAATAAAGAATAAGTTATAACAACAAGACTATGAATCCAAAGTGCTTGAGGGTTGGCAGAAGTAATTTCTTCCTAGATAGATTTGAAAGACCTTCCTGGTAAAGGGATGATTAAAACACCCAAAGAAGGGAGAAAATGCCCCTATAGCATGCAGAGGGAGGTTTTGAACTCCTCATCAATAAGAGTGCAGAGCCCCTATTCTTTTGTGGATTAAGTCATACATGTATGATTAAAAAGGAGCCTGGAATCAGCTGTCTTTATGAACTAGAAAAGGTCAACAAAGCTTCCACCAGGCATATGAATATCCTTTTGAGCAAGCTCAATGATGGAGCAGTTGTAGTCTGGGAGTCTGAATTTATGAGGCTTTCTTTTCTGTGTGTGGATTACAAAAACAGTCTCTCCTCAACTCATCTCTGCTATGAGCTCTACACTGTGAATCCACTTCTTGATGAGCAGGACATGTCAGTGTGATGTCTTGCCTTGTCCTTTACTTGGAATTCTCCATGTGCCCACCATCAGCACGATTCTGTGTCTCGCCCTTAATATAAGCCCCAGTTCAAAAATAATGGATATGTGTTTGTAGATGTCTCAGATTGTTATGTATGTCTAGTCTTTTGAAAATTTTGTCAATTATGTCTTATTTTTCCTCTGGCTCTTCCCAGGAGGGAGGAAAGGAAACAGGGAAGTGATATAATTATATTTTAATTTAAAATAAAAGGAATTAAAAAATAAAAGAGTATGAACATTAAAAGTTTCATTTAATCCTCTTTCATTAAAGTGACTTTTTTTCCCTGGGGGATGGAGAAGGAGCTCTCACACATCTTGATTTTTGCCTTGCAGCAAGTGGTAGGCAATGAGCAGATGACTGACTGTTCTTACTTCCCCCTGGCCACAGGACTCCTTCCTTGTACCTCCTTTCTCTCACATGAGGTAGTTATTAGGAGACATTGGTAATTGCTACTCTAACCTCTTCTAGAAACATCACTGATGTTTTAGTGCCACTTGTGAGTTATACAAACATTTTAAACCCAACTACGAAGCTGGGATAGTAAATTCTCAGGCTGTGAGGGTCTTCCTTCCACCATAGTTAATGCTGCAGCAGGAAGGATAGAATAAAGAATTTTACAGTCACTTGGTGTATCCTAGGAGTGGAGCTGGAAGGAAGCTCATAACCCTGCTCTCTTTATATATACATCTATTAAAAAAAGCAAGTAGGCAAGCAAGTTCAAGAGGTCCAGGGTGGAGATTACTGACTTGGCTGGTTCCTGCTGGTGCTGACCTGCTGAGATAGGGTAGTAGGTCACACAGTTATCCTCACCATGCTCCAAGGAGGAAGCCTGCTGTGGCTAAAGTCTGTGTTCTTATTAAATATATATTGTATGGGGCCTCTGTTGGTCCTGTTAAACCCCCACCTAGAATAGTTGCCCGTAAACAGCAGTTACATTAATGTCTCCATAGGCACCTACCAAGTAAAACTATACTACACTAACCTAATGGGCAGCTTTTGTTGTTTTTTTCTTTGGCACAGACATAAATGCTCACTTTTCATACAAATGTGCAATATTAGGTGTTCATAAAACTCCAAGAAACTACTTTGAGAACAAACCATTGTATGCTGTTGTCAGTCTTGATCCAATCTTGCTTTTTCTATTCAGAACAAGAGAACCAGGGACCTCCAGTTTCCAGGAAGGTCTTGACTTTTATATAGAATCTGAATGTTCTTTGAAAGGAAAGCAAGAACAGCTGAACTCTTTCTTAGCATATGTAACAGGCTAAAATGGTGCAGGATAAACTGTTGACTATATCTGACTTAAGGGAGATGGTTTATTTAGAGTGACTTTAATTGAATCTTTTTCCTACCACAGGGAAATGAAAGCTGTTGTGATAAATATAAAATGCTTTTAAATGGAGTCACTTTGTAAACAAGAGCATGCCATTGACTTACTGTAGCAGATGTTTCTGATTCCAAATTCAAGAATCAATATATTTTAAAATTACTGCAAACCTCTAAGGAACTGTATGCCAATCACTGATCTAAAAATGCATATTGTGCTGTTTAAACATATTGATGTTACAAAAATAAATACTGTCATAACAAAGTGAATGAATTATTATTACCTTAATATTTGTGATTTACTTATAGTACTATTATTTTTAAAGACTATCATTTATAATTACTATATAGCTATGATAAAATCTTGCTAAGGTGGTGTCCTTTTTCCTTCATTCTTGCCATTTGAACCATTTGCTTCAAAAATGAAGCTATTTTATTCCTTGTCATCACACAGCCATAAAAATTGCAAGCAGTCAGAGGTTAGCAATGGCTGCTTTGCAGACCCAAAGCAAAGCTTAGTAACAGATTTTCAAAGCAGTTCAAAGAGTCCAGCTTCCATCTGTGTTTGGTGAAGGATGCACAGACCTTGGGGCATCTGAGACTCAGCTTCATCTCTAACACTTGGAATAACAAAGGTGTTAGTTTTCAAAGCTGCCGTCTCCCCTCCTGGGGTGGCTCTGCAGACCCAGTCCATGGAAAGTGGGAGACTTCAGAGCAAGCATTCTCCTTCTAGACTTTGCCTCCTTCTGGGAGATCTTTGGAGGGTGTCACAATGGTGGCCTCCTGAACATGGGTTATTGCCAGTAGAGGCCACGAACTAATGAACCTTATAAACAAATTCCTTCTGAGTTTTTGAGCAAATTGCTCACATAGAAATAGCCATTTCTTTTCTTCCAGATGAGGGGTGCTATTTAATCAGGAGAAAGTAGAGGGTGCTCTCTACCCACGATACAGTGATGAATGCAGAATGAATATCAATTCTTCCTTTGATTCAATTGCATTTCAAAAACCAAAGCAAGGAATTGCTCATGGAGAAAGAGTAAAATTTCTGTGTCTTTGGTGTGCTTCAAATGAGTGTAAGATTTCAATGAAAATATATCTACAACATATGCATTCATATAGACACAATCTTTCCTGACTTTAATATCGCATATATTGGTTGTCTAGTATCTTGACATGATGTCTTCATGAAGATAATCTAATGAAAATCTGACATCCAGTTAGCAGGCTATTGTAGAAATGAAGATATTTGTGATTTTTATGATAATATTTATCATTTAAACCAAGATGGAAAAGTCAAGAAGTCAAGTTCATTTTTACATGGTAATTCTTTCACTGAGTTATTCTGATAACTTAAAAGACCTCCAGAACCATATTCTCAGTTCCTTTCAGGTAACTCAAAACAATACCAAATTGTTCTCTACTGAACCAAATTCTAGTAACCATGACAAGTAATTTTGAGAATATGTCTAAAGCATATATGTATCAAAAATTATTGCCTGATATTTTTCATAATAGCCATCTCTTTTTATTTTGAAAGATTGCTAAAAATGTAACTTACTATGAGGAAAATGGAGTCAATGGTCATGTAATAACATTTGTATATAAAGATTATGTCCTTATGTCAAGTCTGGTTGTTTTTAGAAATAACTTGTAAAGAAAAAAGTAGCATAATAATTTAAACTAACAAGTAAAATATACATTTAGTTAATAAAAAACAGAAATAATAAATAAAAGAAAATCATACTTTCAACATAACAATTTAAAGTATCGTTTTCATATGACAAACCGTTTTGTCTGTAGTAAAAAAAAATCCTAGAAATAAGTTAAAAATACAAGGTAAATTTAAACAACCTATGCATTTGCTTGAAGTTGTGGTCTGCTTCTGTGTGTCAACAAGGCAGCGCAGGAATGAGGAAGGTTTTACAGGTCTCCAGTTTGAAATCATATCCCTTCACTCATAGCTGCAATGGCCCTCAACTTGCAGCAGGAAGAATATGTAAACAGAGAAGCAGCAAGAATGTGGTGCTCGATTCTTAATCTTGCTTCTGAGTGTGAGACTTTCTTTTCATTTTTTTCTTATTTCTATTCGTATTTCTTTTTCTTCACTGTCAATGCCTGTCCAAATATTATAAAACAAACAATCAAGGGTAGGTCAATAAAGATTGTTAATGCACAATGCCAGCATAAAACAATGCTTGGGACAGTGTCTTGAAGGTATTAGGGACATGAGTGAATAAGCAGAACCAATACATTTCTATGTCATCCTTCTCAGATGTACAGCTTAATGTGGAAGGAAAATACTTTAAAAATAATAGTGCCATTGATCATAGTAGAAATATGGATGGTGCATATGACAAGGGCATCTGATCTAAAGATAAAGAAAATGAGTTGTCACTTAAGACTACCTGATTATGTTTAATACATGGTAAGCTAGATGACTTGGAAGGATGATTATATTTACAACTTTATAATCTTTTTTCTCTCCATAATCTTTGTGAATTATTTACCAAAGTAAATAGTTTTAAAAAATAAAGTCTTTAAAGGGACAGTAAAGGTAGTATAAAAAATAAGCCACGTAAAGATAGGTATTACACAGAGAATCTGGATTATGTTGTCTTTTGACTACAGAAAGACATTTGATTGTAATATATATATATATATATATATTATCTTGACTTGAAAATTTGGATCTAAGGATATGTTGCTTTGGAAAGGAGGCTTTGCTTTTGTTTCCACAGGAAGCAAGAGGCTATGGATTTGTTAAAGATTAAGAAAACATCAGGTTTGACCAGTCAAGACCCCTTGAAAGGTCTCCAATGACACCATGGCCCAAATCATCCAACATCCAAAATCAGCTTCAAGGCAACTGGCTCAGAGAAAACAGCACCACAGACTACTCCAGTCAGGACTTGACCATAATCCTAAAATTTTCTCTGTGTCCTCATAAGATTACCAGCGCCCTCTATCAGCAAGAAATGGCCAGAAATCTATGCCCACGTACCCAAAAAATGGATTATGGATGTTTGTCTTTGTTTAGGTTCTTGGTTAAAAATGTTATTGGTCATAGTCAATCTATTTCTAAAAGAATAAAAAAGGATATGATATAAAAATATAAGATACAGATATGATAGGATGAAAGGGTAGATTATTAAATCTACCTTTAATGAGCAACAACTTGTTTGAAATGTTTTACATTGCTATGGGTTTTATTATGGATACAAATTTAAAGTTAATTTTATTATACTGTATTTATATTTCTACTCTTGTTTAAAATATTTTGTTTGTGCAACTCATCTAAAATTGTAGTGTATTGTTGCTGGAGAGCTTCTCTCCAGGTCCCACAAATCCCGCAGTCCCACAACCCACGTATAAAATAATCACTCAGACGCTTATATTACTTATAAACTGTATGGCTGTGGCAGGCTTCTTGCTAACTGTTCTTATATCTTAAACTAACCCATTTCTATAAATCTATACCTTGCCACATGGCTCGTGGCTTACCTGCATCTTTACATGTTGCTAGTCTTGATGGTGGCTGGCAGTCTCCTCTTCCACCTTCCTGTCCCTCAATCTTTCTCTCTGTTAGTCCCGCCTATACTTCCTGTCTGGCTACCAGCCAATCAGTGCTTTATTTATTAACATATTTGTCATACAGAACATCCCACAGCAGTGTATAATTGAGAAATACAGATTAATAATTAGTTATCGATGATAATCAAACTTATCATCATGTTAGTTAAGTTTTCCAGGTATACATAGATATGTTTCAATTAGGTAGATAGTCTTCAAACACTTCAAAGACCTACAGAATATGGTAGTTAAAATGTTTTAAAAACTTAGACTTCCTGGACAGTGAGACACGTCTGCTCCTGACAGCACCAATTCACTTTAAAGAAAAAGATGGCCATATAGAGTTTATCTTCTTCTTGGCAAAAATAGCCATTTGGGCAAGAAGCCATTCTTGCCTGGACTGCTTGACAAAATGTTGTATTGACTGGACATGCAGGACCCTTAGGAAGGTGACCACTAAACTTTGCAAAGGGAGATGGTCCTTCAGGTTCCTGCTTCGCAGAGGAAACTGCCAGACATTCTACAGGACACAGAGAAAAGTGACTAAGAGACTAGGCCTGTGGGCTAAAAATGGATGCCCCAACATTGCAGAGGAACTTGGGATGACTGTCTAGGCAGGCAGCTATCTCTGTCATTCTAGATTTTTGGAAGTTGCTTACAATGCTTTTCCTGTTTACTTAGGTATTATTGTATCCTTCTGAGGTCTTTGGTGTAGCTGAAGACTTGATAATTATAATTTTCCTTAGTTATGATAAAAAATAAGATATGAAACCTTAGACTCAAAAACATAGGATAAATAAAATATTTTCTTTGAATTTGCCAAATAGACTAGATATTGTATCTATAATTCTTGCTTGATAACTGTTTGGTTATAATTTTACTATGTTAAAGTTAAAATTTTCCTTTTTAATTGAACAGAAAAGGGAAAATGCTGTGGAATAATGCTTTTGTGCACTGGTTTAATAAAATGCTGATTGGCCAGTAGCCAGGCAGGAAGTATAGGCGGGATAAGCAGACAAGGAGAATTCTGGGAAGAGGAGGAAAGCTGAGTCAGGAGACGCCAGCCCACCATCCAAGGAACAGCATGTAAAATGACACACAGGTAAAAGCCAAGGAACACATGGCGACATATAGATTAACAGAAATGGGCTGAGTTTAAAAGTAAGAGCTAGTCAGTAGTTAGCCTGAGCTAATGGCCAGGTGGTTATAAATAATATTAAGCCTCTGTGTGATTACTTTATAAGCAGGCCACAGGACTGCAGAGCCCAGGCAGGACCGAAGAAACTTCCAGCTACAATGAATTGACTAAACTAGGTTGGCTTGTGGGCATATCTGTAAGGGATATTTTAAAACTGGGTTAATTAATGTATAAGACTTATGAATGATCCAACATTTTTAAAACTCAAAAAAGTGAATACCCTAAAATAGAATAAACATTTTGTTAACTGAGAGTAATTCAAATTATTGTTGGAAAGTACACCTAATATGTAGAAAAACAGCAGTCATGTGTGAGTGATATCCTTTACCCTAGAAGAAGTATATTTATTAATAAGTTATAACCATTGGAAATTGAATCTGGGTCCTCTCAAAGAGTGGGCAGTGCTCTTAATGCTTGAACCATCTCTCCAGCCCAGATATTATAATTTTCTTTTTTTTTTTATCAGAACTAGAATGCTTGTTTATTTGGGGGCTAGTTCACCCTGTCCTGTGGCAGAGAAACCGAACTCCAGCTCCTACTGCGGGTTCCTTCCTCTGGAGTAAAACTGAAAACACCCGGTTAACTGTAGAGACGGTGCCCGTGCTGCCACCTGCTGACGGCAGCGCTCCGGCCTTGCTGGGCCTCCCTGGCATTTCAAAGGCTCTCAGCTAGGCACCTGTGTCTTCAGATAAAAAGTTCCTTATTCTGGAAAAGCAAATCAAGTTCATATTCATAGAAACACTGACATTACAAAGTACGGGGACGGGGCGGAGGTGACAGACCCTCTACAAACCTGCTAACGCTGTCTCACCAACATGACCACACCACTCTGCCTACAGTCAGTCGTGTATAAGATAAACCACAGGGAAGTCTCCTCCCTTGAGATGGCAGGGAAAGGGACCAGAAGTTGGGGTAGGAGGCTTTATTCTTTTGGCAGATCTTCTCAGTCATTATAGATATTGCTGCACTGTTAATAAAAAATATATGCTTCTCTGTAAAGCATTTAAAAAAAATCCAAGGATGAGATGGCTGAGGTCTCAGCTCAAGTATCTCCAAATACATGTCGTCCATTCCCTGACTGTCCCCTGTGTTATTTCTTGGTTGTTTTCCGGATCAATGCCATTCTCTGTTTGTGAGCTTCTGTGGTGCAAGCTTTTTTGTAGGGTCGGATTTCCTCAGAGCCAAATCCTGGGATCCACATGTTCCACTGGCGCTCTAGATGCAGCTGGACATCTTTCACCTCTAGGGTGCTAGATTTGCGATGCCGAGCAAGCTGGCAGGCCGCCGTCTCCACACTCTCGATGAAATCATCGGCAATCTGCAGCAACATCTCCTCCACATCTTCATCCAGCTGCTCATTAGGATCCACTTCTCTGACTAAGTCTTGTAATTTCTTCTTGGTCAATACCTGATTGTTTTCAGGGCTAAGACGATCGCCTGTCCCAGGAGTGCCTGGTATTTTTACCACAGTGGTGCTATTGGCCATGGAGCCTTGTGGAGGGATGCTGGCTGGCTCTGGTTTTATAGATGAGAAATTGGAGAGGTTGATTAGGGCTGAGGGGCCAAACTGGTTCATAATCTGCCGAGCTTTGGACTTCAGCTCATAGAGTTTATCAAGATCCTGCTTCTTTTTGGAGCTGTGAGGACCAAGGCCAA
>CABHPH010133405.1:0-19888 GCA_902168325.1 Peromyscus nudipes
GCTCATTTTAACTGAGGAAGCAGGATGTTAGAAACATGGTTTGCTAAACTGAAGGGTTTTTTTTTCAATTTGTTTATATTAGCCTCCAGAACATTACTTCTTTCTTACTCCTATCCTAGAAGAGAGCCTTGCCTAAGCTTTTTTCTTCTATCCAAGATCAGACTCTCCTGCCCTTGGTAGGGCCACCCAGTGCCAGATATTGCCAGTTCTTTGCAGCTGCAACTCATCAATCTGTCAGTCCCTCCTAGAGCAACTTATGGAAGCCATGGCCCTCCTGGGATCCCAGTGCTCCTCAAACCAAGAGGCCTCAACAGGGCATACATTGTTAGATTTCTTTCTCAGCCATAATTACTCAGGATCTTCTGAGGCAAGCCATTTAAATATTCTGTCCTTCATTCACACTGTCACAAAGTGATAATAATCATAGTCACAGTCAGGGAGAAAAGTCTTTTGTGATCCTAAGATGAAATCAATCACTGTAAGTACAAAACCATAAGAAGTCTCCAGGAATACAATGATTTTATACTCAGTGAATAGTCTCAGTAAAAACACTCCCAAGTGAATGTGGAGGGGGCATGGATTGATCTATACCACTATGGAGAATTTTAACATGTTCTTCTTAATTCAAAATTGTCATTGAGGTTAATGAGAATAATTTATTCTCCCAGGTATCTTGTTTCTATACAACATAGGATGATGCATTCCTCAAAAACAAAAACATAAAAGTAGAATTACCATATGATCCTGCAATTCTACTTTCGGGCATATAATCAAAAATATTGAACTCTGATCTTTATACAGGTGTCTGTACATTCATGTTCATGAAAGAATTATTTACATTCACACAACTGTGGAAGCAACCCAAATATCCATTTATGTATGGAGATAAACAAAATATGGTAGATATATACAATGGAGCATTATTAAGCCTTTTTAAAAAAGAAGGAAAATTCAACACACACACACACACACACACACACACACACACACTGCTGGATGGATGAATCCTGAAGACACTGTGCTAAGAGAAATAAGCCAGTCATGAAGGGATAACTTCTGCAGAATTGCACCTATATAAGGTCCTTAAAGTACTCAAACTCAGAAGCAGAATGTAGATGTGGGAGGAGGGATAGATGGGGCTGTTCTCATTTAATGGAAATGGAAATTGAGTTTTGCATGATGAAAAAGGTTCTGGAAATTGGTTGCTCAACAATGTGAAAGTGTGTAGTGTCACTGAGTTGTGCATGTAAGCATGGTTAACATGGTGAGTTTTGCATTGTACATATTTCAACACAATGAATTTTTTTCAATATTAAAATTAAAAGAAATAAGTGGAAAATGCCAGTGGTGGAAGAGCTCTGGGATTTCTATGGGCACAGTGCACATTAAGTAGACTGTCCACACAGTGCCATGCATTGTTCTTTCTCTGGTCTCAGTGCAACATCCTGAGCAGTAAAGACAGTTTTGGCTGACTCCAGGGAATTTGTACCTTGGCCACAGAAGGTGTTTTTGACAAGACAGGCAGCCTAGCTTCATCTCTGAAATTCCTGAACATTCTAAGATGCCCATCCCTTGTCTTAATACAGGACTAGCTTTTTCCCATGGTGAATGAAAAAAGCAATTCCTCACTTTTAGGGCTGAAATGATCAACAGTTTGCCTCTGCTCACTTGCTTGCCAGCTGCACAAAGATTTCAGGCTCTGCTGGAATTCTCGACAATTCTAGAGAGGGCAGAAAATTTTCACAACTTTGGGAGGGGAAGGCACCCAAACAGATGGCTACCTACTCACATGGTTGCTGTAGTGAACTGATTTTCCTTTTGAGAGGAAAGATGAAAGGGCCACATTATGGGAATCCTTGAAAATTCTCAGAAAAAATAGAAGGTAGTATTTTTAGTATTCTCTTTCTGGATATTTTCTGCTTGTTCTCCCAAAGAGAACCAATTATGGGGTTAGCTAGAGGGTCCTTAGCATCTCCCTCAAAAAGACATGAAAAAATTCTACTAACTTCCCCTGGGAATCAAAGGATTCTCAACTAGGCCAGACTCTGGGAGCTGGTGGGGGTGAAGCTGGCAGTTCTGATTTCTTCAATTACCACCTTTCTGGGCCTGGGAGGCAGATGACTGTGTGACCCAAACAGCAAATAAAACATTTCCCATGGTTCTTTTAAACACAATCAAGGCAGGCAGACTAGAACTTTTTGGAATGCTTTGTATAATTCTAAGGAAAAACAAAAGGAAATAAACACAGATAGTGGTACAAGGTTCACAGACTTGTCCTTTGCCCTAGGGCTTGGCACCATGTTTCCTTAACGTTTAGCTTATATGCCTCGTCATGAACTGTGCTGAGATTTGTGTCCTCAAGCTCCAGTAGGCATGATCTTGCCTGACTCTTTTATTTCTGTGCTCCTCACACCATCACAAAGCCTGCCACTAGAGTCTTGAGTAACTTGAGTCAGTTTGGAATTATATAAAGGTGTCTTCTCTGAGGCATCTAGCCCTATGGGGTCATTGTTGGAGAGCAGACAGCAGCCTGATCGGAGCTTCTACTTCCTCCATTGACCTTGCACTCTGCTACAGTGAATGATTTGCTCAGTTGTATTTAAGAGTTCTGCCCAACACCTAGTGCTTTTAAAGATAACTTAAACATTGTACAATAATGACCTTGCATACAAAAATCCCCTTGCAAGCCTAGGACTTTAGGTTTTAAGTCTGGTCTAAATAAGAGTTTATTCCCTAAGCAACGGTCATTAAAAATGACACCCAAGAGTCCATATCTTTTAAAGACATTCTTATCAGTCAGTAATATGTCTTTATTCAACATAGTATGCCTTTATACAATAGCTATGTATTTGTAATTATAAAGGGGTTATTCCTGGATGAGGAGGAATTGTAAAATCAAATTTAAAAGTTACCAGCTAAGAAATAGTTGAACTGAGTTTAGACTTTGAAAGGGCAGGTCCCCTTTCAGCAATCTGGCTCTTTACATGAATAGCATTCATGGTGGCTTTGTCTGGAGGCCTTGTGCAGATTGCCACCCAAGTCTGGAAAAGTTCAGAACTACATTTTCTTCAGCAATGCAGATAAACTTTGTGTCTAGGATTAACACACTGATTTTTAACAATTATACATCCTGTTATGCACCCACTCTATTTGCCCTCCACACATGTCAAAGAGAACGCATTAGAAAAGCAAGGGGATGGTCTGGAGAGATGGTTCAGTAGGCAAAGCACTTGCTGTACAAGTCTGATGAGCTGAGTTTAGAGCTCCAGAGCCCACGTAAAAGTCATAACTCCATTGTACCCCTTCTGGGAGATGAGGCTGTAAACACAGAGTTGCCAGAAGCCAGTTAGCCAGTGGTATGCAGCAGTGAACACACACACAAAGTAAAAGGTTCATTCTTTGTAGAAAAACTCAGAAAAGCTCACATATGCATTTGTTGGTATATAGGTGGCTTTGAGGTGTTCCCTTACAGTTAAAAGAGACAACAAGTGGCAAAGAAAGTTCCTGATAGAAGCTCCTTAATCACATAAAGAATTGTACATTTATAAACAAGCTGTGGCCTATGGTCTTATGGAAACAACATGGTTGAGCTATAGTGTCAGCTTTTTGTCACTATGACAAATACTTAAAATCTGAAAGATTTGTTTTGGTTCTTGGATTCAGAGAGTTTGGCATGTGCTTGGTTGGTTCTATTACGTTGGGTGGGAGACAGGGTTGAACATCATGGAGAATTCCATGTGGCAGGGGCTACCTAAGTAGCCATGAAGTCATGGTGGCCAGAAAGTGAAAAGAGAAAAGAAAGGGGAAAGGATAGGATGTACCTTTCTAGGGCACACTCAAATGGTCTACTTCCTCCCACAAGGCAATGCACACTATCTTTAACACTTTTCGACAATGACAGCATGTTAGGAACTCATCAAGGGTTCACTCTATTGATTAGGTAAGAGCCTCAAAAGCCCACTGTCTAAAAGCCAGCAAACACTGGCAAACAAGCCCCCATTACATGAGTCTGTGAAGTAATTTCATATTCGAATCATAACAGGTAGTCAGATTTCTAGGTTAGTCCACCTCCATCTCCCATAACATGTTTTAGTTGGAGTTACATTGGAATAGTTTTAGTGGACTTCTAAAAGAGTATTTATTTTAACTCGTGGAGAGGGGCGTGGGGTATGCATATAAGTGCAGCTGCCCTAGGAGGCCAGAAGCATCAACTGGTTGTGAGTCACCTGGGTGCTAGGGGTAGAACTTGGGTCTTCTGCAAGAGCAGTGTGCACTCTTAATTGCTGAGCCACCTCTCCATCTCCTTCAGTGTAATGTTTTTGTGGGAATAGTATGAGAAGAAATCATACACATAGTTGGAAACAAAGCCTTTGCAGAAGGAGCAATTAAAGAAACACTTTAGTTACATGTTTTGTTCTCTAATGATTTAGAATACCAGGGCTGGGGGAGCAGCACACTTGGAAGCATCCTGTGAAGGTAACTGGTGACTGGAGGCCTTCCAGGTTTGTTTAGAGGACTCTAGAGGTTAATTAGAGTGGTTTTCTAGTTTGCTTTAGTTCACCTTCTGTCTCCCTGGGGTCAGTGTGTGACTGTTGTGAAGAAGGTATTTGGAGCTCACAAAGGGAGGGAGAGAAAAGAAGAAGGATGGGAAATAAACCAAGATGAGGTGATGTCCCAGAAAGAGACAAGCAAAGAGGAACAAAGAGGAGGTGCAAGATGTCTGGAGGTGAAGTTAACCAAAATGTACGTAATAATCTCTGAAAAGAGTACCATTGGGCAACGCCTTCACCTCCAGCAGCTGTGGTTACTCACCGGCGCAGCTCCCAGGGCAGTCAGGTAAAGGGCCAGGTAAGAAATAACTCATTATTCATACATACATGGCATTCTTGAATGATGTGTTTATGGATTGGAAGGTTTTTTTCTGAGTAAATAAATAACTTACTAAAAAGAGAAAAGCAAATTATCAGTATTGGTGAACATTCATTAAATGGTAAGAGCCAAATACCCAGCAAAATGCTGAACACATTGTTCCCCTTCTTGTATCAAATCCATTGGCTCCCTACTAATGATTCTCCTCATTGTGCAAAAGAACAAATTAAATGACTTGTAATCAAAGTGGTAAAATAAATTGAACACATTTCAAACTGCAACAGTGATTTTGTGACCCCATCAACTGCTTCGCTGTGTTTCTCAGTGGAGGCAGCTTGTGGGTGGTGATTTCAAGGTGCGTCTGTGGTTTCCCTTCCTCATTGCTTCAGTCAGCAAATGCATTATGCTTATTAATTCCTGTTTTGTACTAGACATAATGTAAACTACCAGAGACAGGGGACTCACTCCTTGCTCTCATGAAGTTCCTAGAAAAGTAAACAAACTTTGAAAATAGAATGTTAATTAGACTGTATGTTAATCCATTTGATGACTGAATGAGTTAGAAAGAAAGGAGGTTTATTTTGGTGCATAATTGTGGCAGTCCGAGGTCAGTTTACCCATAGCATTCTTACTGCCAGAGTTCCAATGTGATGCAGGGTTCTACATGGTAAGAGACAGGTAATATTACTGTGTGTATGCATGCACATATACTTGTTCTCTAGTCTCTCTCTTATAATACCATTAGGATTAATTCATGAGGCTCTACCCAGATGACCTCATCTAATCCTAATCACTCTCCAAGGCTCCACCTCTGGACACCACAGTTGGATTAAGTTTCTACCCTCTTAATACCTCACACCAGTGATTAAATTTCAATACGTGATCCCCAGAAGATATACTCAGGCCATACCAAAGCCTTAGGAAGTGGGATACCCAGAGCTGTAAGAGGGAAACCTTCCTAGTTTTAATTAGGTAGTTAAGGAACACTTGTATACTGATCTAAAGGATGAGCAAGGTATAGCTGGATGAGGGAAGTGTTTGACATAGAGCAGGCAGTGTAAGCAAAGCACAAAAGAGTAACCTGGTCTAGGGAAAGAGAAATTAGTTTTCTCTCATTCAGAGGTATGTCCCATTGAAGTGGAACCACTAGGGAAAGGCCCCACTCAGTTGTGTACTCCACTTTTCCATTTCTCTCAAAATCTGTGTTCAGTGAGGAAAGGTTGGTAGCTAGCGATTGACCACGGTGGGAGGAACATTCACACTGCAGAAATTGGCAGCTGCCTGAGATCAGGCTTTTTCTTTCCTGGAGAGCTAGTTAAACATTTACCAACACACCAACGGACACTGATCCAAGAGACCATAGTAACACAACTATAGACCTCTGATGTAGCTTTAATTCTTTTTACGTACTTCTCCTGATGTTCTGTATCACCCACTGGCAGCTGCTCTTAAGCTGAAAGTGGGATGGAGATAAGCAGCAGGGCACCACTGCCAGCATTTCATCTCCCTGGTCTCCTTCGACTGTGAATCCTGCTATCTTCACACATGCCAACATCCTGTGAGTTTTCCCACATTGGCCGTTTTTCAAGTCAAAGCTATGTTAAAAAATAAACTGGCACTGTTTTCCTCAGACATTAATGCTCATTAACACACACCTAGACTCTCACAGCTTCAGTTTCACACCTATAATTTGATTTACATGAATAACTAAATCTTTGCTTACTTGAGGTTATTCAAAAGAAACTAGCATTTCTCTTCTAGAAGCAGATTCACCCCAATGCAAATATCAGAAACCTGATTATAATACTACCAGAGATGGCCTGGGAGTGTCACTCAATGGTGGAGCATTTGCTGAGCATGTTGGAAGGTTCCAATTTTCATTCTTGGCATAACAAACAGATTTATCAGAGATAAATCACAGTCTGTCTCGCCAGGGTGTCCCAGTTTCCATGGCAAAGGTCGTAAGCTATGGTCATATAGGAAATAAGAAATAGACCAGAGATGAACTAGGTTTAATATATGATACTTCGTCGTTTTCAGTCATTTGAACTCCCTTTTATTCATCATTCCTTATTGATCTCACACAGATTTATGCTCAGAGCAGGCTGGGTCAGTTCTCTTCTGGCCTGTGGTTGATGTCTGTCTGTGTCCCTTTAAGGAAATTCAGACAAGAAAGAGAAAGCTATCTCCACATGGTGGGTGGAGGAAGTTGGAAGCATTCTGGCTCTATCTGAGAGGTAGATGAGAGAACTCAACCTAATGGCAGCATGTTGGGAGTTTATTTAGTTTTCACATTCAATACAAATTAACATTTGCAAATTTTGTCCATATGCTTTTTTTCAGCAAGAAGGGGGTTTTATTCTGGATTTTGTAGCCAATGTTTTGGAAGAATTGCATAAATCCATAAACCATTTTTCCCCTGGAGATTTTGATGTGAAACCCTTGGTGCACAGATACTGAAATCACTTCGCAAAAGTAGCTGACACATGTAAAGTTCTAAAAGCTATCAGGGATGACCAAAGGAAATAGGGAGAAGTGGAAGGAGACCCTTTTCCCTAAATCAACTCTCTTTACTCCTAATTAAATGTGTTTGGGCTGAGGGTGTAGCTGAAGGTAGCTTATGTTTAGCATGTGTGAATACCTGGGTTCCATCCCCAGTACTGGAGAGGAATAAAAGTTCTGGAACCAACAAGCCACTATCAAAACTAACAGAGTTGGTGTTAATATTAGTAAACAGGATAATAGGATTTTTTCAAAATAAGATGTTTAAAAGTTTACACAAATCAACTTTTTAAAAATGTCAATTACACCATCTCCCTGCCACTGCAGACATCTCTGTTTTCATTTCCATTTTGAAGTCACTGAAAAAAGCATGAACTCAAGCTAAATGCCATACCTCGTGGCTTTCTGAGCATGATGCAATGAGCATCCCATTGACCCTCACTGTGCCTCAAGGGTCTTATTTGTAGACACAAAGGAATTATGACTGTCACCCAGAATTACTGGAAACATTTAGGAAGAGAAAATATGTACAGATCTATGGTCCCACCTGTGACGATAGAGTTCAAATGTTTCCTGTGTACAGGCCTGAAGCTCTAATTTGTAGGATGAAAAACTTTAAGAATCTTAACACAAGGCTGTGTATACGTAGTTGGGAGACGAAAAGGGCAGTGGATGGTGAGTCGTCATGATAGATAGTTAGACTCCTGTTTCTGCTGTGATATATATTGGGGGGATGTGGCCATTTCTCTAGAGTTATATTTTGAAACATCTCTTGAAAATATTTTGTGTTTTTAAACAGCTCCTTCCTTTCTTTGTAAAGAATGAAAAATAATACAGCAAAAGTATTATTCTCTCAGTTACTTCCAGTTCTCTGTCTTGTGACTTTTTCTGTTACAAATGAGAAGCACAGAAAGAAAAAAAAAACATTTTCCAGAAATTTAAACTTGTCTTTTTTTCTATTATCCACCCATGGCTGGACTTCATTGTATCATTGGTCTCAATAGACATTATAAATTATACCCTCCTAGACTAGATTGGCTTATGACTTGCAGGTTAGAGTCTACATTACATTTTTCCTTACATGTTGGCAGAATCTTGTTTTGTGTGCAAGAGATTTTAAAGTAAAATCATCAATGTTTCCAAGTGGGAAACATTATCAGTACAAAGTAGTTCTCTTATCATCAGGTAACTGAATCTCATCACACATTCTTTGTCAAATAATATATATTATTAATTAAATTTTTAAATTTATTTTACATATTGACCACAGTATCCCCTTCCTCCTCTCCTCCCATCCCCTCCTCCCACCTCCCCTCTACCCACCTCCCCCATCAAATAAAATTTAAAGTGACTTGAGATTTGAGAGCCAGATTGGCAAAGGGCCCAGTATCTTTTATTGTGTCAGCTGTCTCCCATGCTCTATCAATTGATGATGTCTGTCCACTTAGACACTTGAAAAATCTCTCATAATCAGACTGCTGCTGCATGGGTATCATGCCCTTCTGGACTCCTCAAGGCTCCTAACGCCTCTAGGCCTTTCCATCTTCCTGCCATTGTTGGCCCAGCAATGCTATTCCAAGGCCACAGTGGCTTGCTGGAAGGGCACAATCCTTCAATCAGATAGAGTTCAGTCATCCATATCCTGTATCTCTGTAAATGTTGCTTCATTTCATACTCCCGGACATTCTATCTCAGAGACAGGCACATCTTCTTTATCCCCTGAAACACAAAGATGTGGTTATTTTGCTTCTTCTACCTCCTTACATTCTTTTGATTTTACATAGAATGATCCCATGTCAGCAAGAGGCTCTTGGCTCTGAGTATGTGAGAAGACAATATTAACCGTTATATGTGTCTTTATTAATAAACTGGAAGAGAAAAAGACCCTTCCTAGAATTGTGGACAGAACTAATGGAACCAGCAAGGTTGGTGATACATCCCAGGAGACTAAGGTGAGCAGGTAGCCATCACTTCCCTCCCCCACTGTTTTAAAGGGGTTGAGGTAGGATTTTGTTGGTGCTAGGACCCAGAGAGAGAGACACATCCATAACTGGGATAGAAGGGTTACTTTTGGCTTATAGGGAGGTAGAGTATGTGGGTGTGGGATATACTTCCTGGCTTCTATCCTACAATCCTTTGACCTCCTGCCAGGGCGTCACATTGCCCAACCCAACCAAAATCTAGATATGAAGTGAGCCCAAGTGCTAAGCACAGTGGAGTTCAGCTTTGGGACATGAAGAAGCAAGGAGAAAGGAGAAACAGGGATCCAGAAGAGCTAGTTGAGAAAATACCTTCTTACACAGTAGTTCTCAACCTTCCTAATACTGCAACCCTTTAATACAGTTCCTCGTGTTGTTGTGACCCCGAACCATAAAATTATTCTCATGGCTACTTCATAACTGGAATTTTCTACTATTGTGAATCATAATGTAAATAGTTTTGGAGGTTTGTTAATGAAGTTGTGATCCACGGGTTGAGAACTGCTGTAACACAAGAGCAAATACTAAATAGAGCTAGGAGCATAGCTCAGCATTAGAAGATTCTGATTCAATCCAGTACTATAAAAATACCAAATAGATGCAAAGACTGAGCATAAATACTTAGGGAAGTAAAGGCTGGGTCAAGTTAGGAATGAACTGAAGGATGAGGGATCTTCTTTTTTGGACTGCTTCCTAGAGAGCAATCCTAGGAGTTGAATCTAAATGATCCCCTCTTTTCATTATACTTCTATAAGAATAAACTTTTTTCAAAATGAACTCACCTTTTATTCACAATTTCATAATTTGAAACAAGGCATCCAGTACTGGTCAAAACAATACACTGTAAGACCACCCATCCATCCATCCAACACCTGCAACCATACAGTGAGTACTCTCAATGTAGACTACCAACTCCTCAGTTCTGTTTTGTTGCTGCAGAGGGAAGGCTGTTCTCCTCTATCACATAGTAAGTCATCCCAGGACCTAGGACATGTAGCTTGGCGGTAGAGCAGTTGGTCTTGCCCAAGAAGTATAAGGCCATGAATTCCATCTTCAGTACTCCCATCAAAAATAAACAAGTCATTCCAAATTTAGTGTGAAAACAATAATTAGTTAATTTCTTAGACTTTACTGAGTTGACAGGCTCCACTGGGCAACTTTCCCTATATTGTCATGCATATGGATGCATTCAAATGAAAGCTTGGTTGGGCCAGGAACAACATCTAGCTTTGTCTCTCTTCCTCTATAGCATAACTTCTTTATTTAAAAAAAAATCATTACAACTACTACTATTAGTGTGTGTGTGTGTGTGTGTGTGTGTGTGTGTGTCTCGTGCACGCGCGCACGTGCGTGCACACATGCACACGTGGATATGCAGGTGCCATAGAAGACATCTGGAAGTCCGAAGACAACTTGTAGGAATCAGTTACTTCCTTTCACCATTTGGATTCTGGACATCAAGCTCAGATTTAAAGGCTACGATTTAAAACCTTTACTGGCTAAGGCATCTCACTATCCAAGGTATAGCTTCTTAAACTGTGAGTTGTAAGCCTATTAGGGTGGTATAACTGGACGTGGGATCATGAAAAATTTGGCATCAGTAAAAGGTTTCTGAACATACAAGGACCAAAATAACCAAATGTCTAATGAGTCTCTGTGTTTCTGGAAGCACTCGCCCATGTCACATCATGTCACTACATTATAGCCTTGCTCCTGAACACACAACCTACTATACTACATACTTTGCACTGATCATGCCCTCATGGCCCACAATGCCAGTGAATGCTTCCTGAAACAACTCAACTCAGATTTGAGACTATTGCATTCTGTTGGCTAAATGGTTTTAACTGTACATGGAAAGCTTTCTGCTCTTCTAGAAACATAATGGTTGAATTACAGAAAAAATATTTTTTAATATTTTCTTATCATCATTTGTAAGCATGTAGGTACCAAATTAGTGTGTTTTTGTATTGTGTTAGAATGTTTGATTTTAAAGTTTGCTGTTTGAGATGCTGACTTGAGTTTCGTTAAAAAATGTTTAGCATTGGATTAGGACTGAATTTCCAAAGACTTCTTAAGTGGTCTGAAACAGACTTCTGTTGTTTTGTACTATGTATTGAATGTGAAGCAGTGTTATCAACACCGACAAGAAAAAAATCAAATTATCAATCAACTCTAAAAAACTTTGAAGGTGCTCTATGTGAATACTCAGACAAAATTTAATGTGTGTTTGTGTGTGCGTGTGCGCGCATGCCATGTGCATGTGGAGGCCTCTGATTTTTGAGACAGGGTCTCTCATTGAGACCTGAGACTTGCTGATTCAGCTAGGTCGGTTAGCGTCTCTCTCTTTTCCTTTCCAATGTTAGGATTACAAGCCTGTACCACCATGCTTGGCTTTTTATATGAGTGCTGGGGATCGGGTCCTCAATAATCACTTTACACACTGAACTATATCTCCAGCCCCAATATTTAATTATTTATGTACAAATGAACAAACACATTCTTTCATTAGTATGTAAACTTGCTTTTATCATTAGTAACTTGTAAAACTATATGTATATATAATATACAAATATTATGTATATTTATATATACTTTATAGACTTCTTTATGAATTATTTTCAGTAAACATTTTATTTGTATGCCTATTCTATTTACCTGCTGTGCTGGCTAGTTTTTTGTTTTGTTTTGTTTTTTTGTTTTTGACACAAGTTGGGTTCATCTGGGAAGAGGGAACTTCAATTGAGAAAATACCTCCATCAGATTGGCTTATGTGCCAGTCATTGGGGTATTTTCTTAAATAATGATTGATATGGGAGGGCCAGTCTGACTGTGGGTGGTGATACTCCTAGGCAGGTGTTCCTTGGGTGTATATGAAAGCACTCTGAGCAAGCCATGAAGAGCAAACCAGTGAGCAGTGCTCCTCTACACTCTCTACTTCTGTTCCTCCCTCCAATTCCTGCTTGAGTTTCTACCCTGACTTCTCTCCAAGACAGACTAAAACTGCAAGCTGAAATAAACCTGTTCCTCTTTAAGTTGCTTTTGGTCATCATGTTTGTCAGCAATAAAAAGCAAACCAAGTCACCTCTATATCCAGGGCTGAATAACAATGTCGAGAGCAGAAAGATGGTCCTGGATGGAAGAAAAGTTAACACAGTATTTATTCTAGTTTCATTTCTGTTACTGTGTGAAATATTCCAACAAAAAGAAACATATAAGAGAAACATACACATTTTGCTTAAAATTCAAGGCCACATCCGTTATTTTAGGAAGTCAAAGCAAGAACTCAAGCAGGGAGTCATAGCACATCTACAGTCAAGGGCAGATAGGAAAGAATATGGTTTTTCAGTCTTCGCTATTGAATGTCAGCCTCCTTACAACATGGCCATGAGCTTCCCATCAATTCTATAAGAATATTCTCAATGGGAAGCATTTAAGTCTCTGCTTGCAATATGTTCTGGTTGAATCCTACTGACCAAAGCAGGTCACATGATACAAGACTAACCTCTTAATCTTTGTGGGATAGTGCTACATAAGGGCATAAGCATAGAGAGATACAGTTCATTAGAGGTCACCAATATGATGGTTTGCCACTAAGAAATGAAACTTTGGTTCATGAATTGCAGAAGGGTTTACCCCCAAAGTGAAATGGTACAGAAAGGAATCTAGAAATGACTTGCTAAGGAAAATGATTTTGTTATTTTAGTTTCACAAAGGCAAATAAATACTCTTCTCAAAAGTTTCTTGCCATGAGCATGGACAGTCCTGCTTTTATGCTTGAAGACATTTTCTTCAATATGGAGCAATAGTACCACTCTCCATCCAGGGGAGTCATGAGTAGAGGTACAGAGCTAGCAGTTATACTCTTTAAATTTGATGTATGGGGCTGGGGAGAAATGGCCAAAGGAATGGGAGCATAGAGTTAAGGTCATTTAGCACCTATTGAGAGGTAAGTGAAGACCTAACACCTAAACTCTTCCCTAGAAGCCCTGGAGCCAGGAATATAGAACTTAATAGAAATTAAAGTTCTAGGAAAGGTTCTGTACCACTGAGCTATATCTCACTGGTTGCGTATGTATGTACCATGCACAAAACCCTAGTTTGATCCCCATGATTGCAAAAACAAACAAACAAGCAAATAAACTCCCCAAATAGAGTGATAGTTTTGTCCAGATATGATGACACAGATATGGCTGAGACAGAAGGATCACCACAAGTTTGAGGCCAGTTTGGCATACATAGCAAAACTCTGTCTCAACATTATCAAGGAAAAAGAAAAGAAAGAAATCAGAGTTCTGCGGTCCGACTAGATCATGAATCGGAAGCACTTATTTAACAACCAGGGAGCATTATGCTTACAAGTACTTCACAATCCTGAAGGCTGGGGAGGATGTGACTTTCAGAAGTACACCTTCCTCCTCTATGATGGAATTCTTTCTGCCCCTCTCCTCCCTGCCAGATTAAGGTTAATAGTTGTAAGTATTCTCAGATTTCTCTCAGCACTGAAGAGGTCTTAGGAGGCAGGTATGGCCTGCCTGCCTCCTACAGATTCAACAGCAGATATGAAACAGGTCTTAGATGTACATAGAGATGATAATCCCAGTGCATGATGCTGTCAAAGTACCCTGTCTGTTCATGAGGGGTGTTTACACTTTGTAGTCCACATTTGGAGGCACTCTGGGTATCGCTCCAGTATTCCCTTCTGCCTCAGTGTGGCGTATATTTTATATTTGCCCTGCAAATCATTTATAGAAGAAAGAGAGTAAACACATAAGTCATGGTGATGAAGGATGCAGGCTGAAACTTTCAAATGAATATCAGATTCTAAGTATCCAAATTAAAGTTAAATGAAAATAATCCTTTTCAGGAACTGCCTTCTAGGCCAATTTATGAACCATATAAAGAAATCAGTGTTTTTATTTCATGTTTACAAACACTAAGATTAAAAGAAGCTTACCAACTGTGATTACTAATCTTACCTATCTGAATGGCTCGTAACTCTTTTCGTTATTCAAATTTACTTCCATTGAAATAAAAATAAGCCATAATCTTGAGTGCAGAGGAAGTTGAGGAGTACAAAGAATGTGCCACAGGCTCTGAAAGTAACACAGAAAGAGACAATTTGGAATCCATTCTTGGAGAACTTAAGACATGTATGTAATACATTTTGATCCCTCTTCTGATTCCTCCAGACTCTCCCCAACTACCACATTCCCTCCCCCAATTACACGCCCTCTCTCATAGCCCACTGAATCCAATTGGCGTTGTCCTTATGTGCATTGGTGTAAGGCCAGAAGAATGTTTCAAAATGATTTGAAAACTAGTTTGAGTGAGGGTGAAATTGTTGGAATAGTTAGAAATTTAAAGTTGTCTAGTTCAATCGGAATATCATCTGTTTATGTTCCAAGTTCTAGTAAGTTTGTCTAAAGTATTATTTTCTTTACCTCAAACTATATTTTATTAAATGGCTAAGACATCTGTGTTGGCCAGCCTCTGAGATGCCCCACAGTGGTCCCTGCTTTGTAATATTCACTTCCTTGAGTAGGAAAGGATTTAGTGATGTTCCTCTAATGATCGGATTTCAGTAAAGGTTGAGGAGAATTTATTTCTGAGGTTAGGTCACAAAAGACTGGCTTCCTGTTTATCTCTGTTCTCCTATATGCTCTTTCTCACTCTCTTGGAGTCTTTGTCATGGAAAAGCAAACTGCAGTGTTAGAAACTGCCCTCTGTGAACCAATAGCTGAGGGGCCCCCAACTGGATCAGGCCCTCTGAATGGGTGAGACAGTTGATTGGCTTGATTTGTTTGGGAGGCATCCAGGCAGTTGGACCGGGTCCTGTGCTCAGTGCATGAATTGGCTGTTTGAAACCTGGGGCTTAGTAGAGACCCTTGGCTCAGCCTGGGAGGAGGGGACTAGACCTGCCTGGGCTGAGTCCACCAGGTTGATCTCAATCCTGGGGGGAGTCTTTGCCCTGGAGGAGATGGAATTGGGGGGTGGGCCGGGGAGAGGGGGGCGGGGTGGCAGGAGGGATAACGGGGGGGGGGATCTATGACTGATATGTAAAGTTGAATTATATTGTAAAATAAAATAAAATAAATTAAAAAAAATTAAATATAAAATATTGAAATTTAATGTCAAAACTTACTCAAAATAGTAGATGAATATTGTCACATTCTAAGGAAATTTCTTCATAAAAATCAAAGATGTATTATTTGCATGTGCATAAAATGTCTACCAAACAAATAGAAATTGTTAATGCTCTTTATATGGTCATGTTGATTAAAAATTCACAGCCCTAAAAAAAAATATTCTGAATCTTAATTCCCTTGCTTTTAAAATAAAGTTACAAATGTTTACCTAAAAAAAAAAAAAAGAAAAAAAAAAGAAAAGAAACTGCCCTCTGGAGCAGTTCCTTTGGCAAAACACTAAAAGAAGATTGCAGCTAACAGCCAAAACTTACCAGAAACACTGGATCCAAGAACCTATGAAGATCCAAATTCTTCCAGTATCCATGTGAGAATGTACAATAAAGCCTCCACATGAAAGCACAGCCCAGACATCACTTTGATGGCAGCTTTGTGAAACACTCAAGTCAGAGGAGTCGACAAAACTTGTCAAGAGTTCTGATCCTCAGAAACTGGAAGCTAATACATTCTGTTGTTTTAAGCCAGTTTTGCAGTATTTGTTTCACAGTAGTGGATAATTAATGTAGAATCACTGGTATGATATGATCAAAGAAGAAAACATTTCTTTGTATTGTTTTCTGCTTCGAATAACATTATTCTAATAAATCTTTATGAAGCTTAAGATTTTTATGCAGTCAAGGATCCTAAGATGTGAACAAATAAATTCAAAGGGACTAACACATCTGTAAGAACAATCCTTCCAGGACAATTTGGGTAGAATGTAGTATGATGGTTACCCACAGAGCTCACTGCTAGAATCACAGCATGTGAGAATTCATTCTTGAAATAATGGCTAAGTTTGTTTGTACACTTCTTGATTTTAATCTGCATTTCCTATTGAAAGAGAAAGGTATTTTTCACTTATTTCACCCGCTAACATTAAAAAAAAAGGTCTTCAACAGAATATATCAGAATGGCTTCCAGAAAGGATATTAATTAATGTAACTTCATAAACAGAATTCTGTCTCTCTACAAGTCCTATTTCATGCTTGAGTGCCTTTCATATCCTTTGAAGATAGCCTCTTTTCCGGGCGGAGCTCTAAGCCTGATTCACTCTTGAGAGATGACCAGGTTGGCTGCTGGCCAGCAGTTTGTTTGTGAGAGCCTTCCTCCCTATCTCTGGCTGTTCAGTTCATCTGACTGAAGCCGTCTGGGCTGACAGTGAGGCAGGCAGTTGAATGAAGTCATAGCTGCTGTTCAGCCTGGAAAGAGCCCATGATGGTTTCTCACTGTCTTGGTGAGTGACTGTACGTGGAAGGGAAGTCTAGCCCTCTGAAGGAGGTGTCTTTCTTGGGCTGAAGCTTATAAGAAAAATACAAGTTGAGCTGCTTCTTCCCCTCCATCCCTTCTTTCACTAATGGCTCATAAAATAAACTGAGTTGTTAATGACAGAGTGATTTCCCTGCAGGTCTCAAAGTTGCCAAGAACACCCAATTTATAAACCCAAACCCAGTAAGTTTACATTATGTGTATATGTGTTGGCAGATTACATGTAAAAAAGTAAAAATCATAGACATGAGCCCCCTGGTATAGCCCACAGCTTGGGTTCAGATGGTGCCAACATTTCCATTACAACCCACAATTCTAGAGGTCAAAATGGGAAGCAGGGAAGAGATCCCAAGAAGGATCTAGGCAACTCTGAGGAAGGTAGCTTGGTGCTTTTCCTGACTCCAACTTGGATACACATCTTCATGGAAGTGAGAATTAATGTCATGTTTCAAGAGAATCTGAAAGATTTTGAGTGATAGAAGAAACTCACATTTTCTGTTAGTGTAAGTCTGGTCACTTACATTTTTGGCAGTGAAATCCCCTGCTGGCCCTTCTGGACATATAATTGCAGCAAACTTCCACAGTTTTCTATTGGATCCCTTATATGAGAACTTTGGAGAAGAGGTGAGAAATCTCTTCTACTGTGGAATCATTTGGGGCTGCATCAGGTTGAATAAAGTGCCCCTCGGACCTGAAGACAGCTCCTTTATTGTCCTGAATGTTGAGGTATCTCCAAAAGTATGCATCTGACTTAAACTACTGATGCCAACTCAGGTTTTTTCTGGGTGTCTGGCCAATGGCAAGGAGTCCTTCCAGAGAACCAGTAGCTTCATCTCAAAGAGACAGAACTCTGCTTGGTTGGTAGACTTCATGGATAATATGTTGCTTAATGCTATATATGAGGGCAAGAAAGGCTACAAGGTTTAGACATCACAAGCTGAACCTCATAGTCGATGGGAGAATAGTTTGAACTACTTTTTGATTCCTTTCTTGTAATGGACTTAGGCATCCTCATTTTTTTCTCATGTGCCTTTGCAGTGCATCTCAGGAGAGTCAGCAGATTATGAACTACTGACAGGTTGACTTGGTTTTTTGGTCATAATGTTTGCTTTCACCAAGAGAATGTAGGTATAAATAAAAAGGTGTCAGTATTGAGACCCTAAGGGGTCCTTCATTTTTCTACTCCCTTGTTTTTTTAATTTCTGCCAGCTGGGACAATAACAACATGTCCGAGTAACTGTTGGGCCCAGAATGAAAGAAAACAGAGTAAACCTGAACCCAATTTGAAGCTTGAAACTGAGACGATTCTCAGATCTCTGTGTTAGAAAGGAATACTAATAGTCTGTATTGGTTGTTTTTTCATTGCTGGTACAAAGTACTAGACAGAAGCAAGTTAGGGAAAGAGTATTTTCACTCTCAGTTCCGTGGTAGAAGAGGCTCTGGCTTTGGTGTCCAGATAGCTTGCAGATGGTCACATTGTTAAAGAAAAGGGAGAGTGTCTGCAGTGCCCTGCTTCCTTCTGGTAGGCTTCTGAAAGGTTCTGCAGCCTCTCAAATGCTGTTTGGGGTCCAAGTGTTGAAAAGTACATGAACCGAACCTATGAGGGACATTTCACATTCAAGCTATAACATTGTTGTAAGCCACCAAGCTTTGGAGTTATTACGTAGGATTTTTCCTGCCCACCTTCTGCAGTGTTATGGTTTAAACCCAGGGCTCCACACAATAATCCCAGTCCCTGTTTTGGTGACTAACTGTACAGTTATAAGTAAATACATAGACTTACATTTTAGCAGAATCTTGACTAGTATAACTGGGACCTTCCATCCTCTCATGTTCAAACATTAGAGTTTTCACTCTAATTGAAGAGAACAGTAGCTATTTGCAGCGGGAAGTTTCTCCAGTCCCGCCAGGCCCCGTGGTCCCGAAGCCGCTTATAATCACTCAGAGGCTTAATATTATTTACAAACTGTATGGCCTATGGCAGGCCTCTTGCTAGCTAGCTCATATCTTAAATTAACCCACTTCTATTAATCTATGTTTTGACATGTGTTCCATGGTCTCCCTCCTCTCCTTTCTTCTCTCCATATATCTGCTTAGATTTCCCACTTGCCTCTAAGCTGCCTTGCCATAGGCCAATGCAGCTTTATTTATCAACTAATCAGAGCAACACATATTCACAGCATACAGAAAGACATCCCACAGTAGCTATTATCTACCTCCATCCCCTCATAAGGGCAACAAAGCTCAGGTAGTGAGATGAGACATCCCTGCAGGTAGGTGACAAATCCCTGAAGTAGAGGTACGTGTCTCATGGCATAAATCAGGTCAGGACTCCAGATCTCTAGATTCACACATGGAATTTAAAAAAAATCATTGCTTCTTCAAAACTATTACTTCTTCTAGAAAACCTATTTTTCTAGTCAAGAGATCAGATGTGTGTTTGTATAAACATTGGATATACAGTGTAATAAAACCTATCCAACATAATCTATGTACAGGAGCAAAGAAGCAACATAATAACTGTATACTAGTTTTAGAAATTCCTCCCAGGATATTTTCTCATCAGCCTAGACACAATATACATATTTTTAAATAGGAGGCAGGTGTCTAGTTCCTGAATTCCAATGCTGGATAGGCGAGACAGGAAGAAAAACATTCTCTTAGAGATTAAATGTTGATCTGGCCTATCCCAGAGTTACCACTTATACAGCCTCAGTTACAAAAATAGCAATTAACTCTTCATCTCTCTCTTTATGCAGATCTCCATAATAAGTCTTACAGGCTACTATTTTACCATTTCTCTAAGGATCTTCTAGACTGGGTAGAGTTTGATGTAATACACATAGTTCTATCTGAAGGTGATATGATCACAAGATGATCTTTTTCAATTCTTTATTGTGTTGTCAACCACCCATAACTCGAGTTCCAGGGAATCTGAGGCCCTTTTTTCTCTAAGGGTACCTCCACACACATGGTGTACATAAACTTAAGAAAGCACAGGCCCATGTGCACACTCACACACACGGACAAATAATAAATACATACATACATACATACATACATACATACATACATACATACATA
>CABHPH010133405.1:19898-52282 GCA_902168325.1 Peromyscus nudipes
ATACATACATACATACATACATACATACATACATACATACATACATACATACATAAATACTTGAAAAGAGATTTAAGGGAAATGCTTCCAAAGGACACTTACTTTCCTAAAGTAAAACTGGCTAAAATGACTCTTTACAAGGACCTTAATGAACCAGGGACTTCACAAGCTCAGGCTATAGTTTCCTAAAAGGGGCATGCAGTATGAAATTTAATTCCATTTGCTTGGCTTAATATCTTATAGTTTCTCTTTGCATTCGATAATCAATAAGGGCACCATGATGGATGCAGATTATAAATTATAAAAAAGTGACTAGTCCTTCCTGCTGCTCCCCACCAATACCCTCAAACTGTAACTGAGATCCCAGACTCCATGTTCATCTTGCAACTTAATTTGCCTCAATATTTACAGTCTTCTAGGTGTCCCTGAAAAATCGAGACACGTTATTATGTGGACGTGTCAGGCAGGGTTCTAACAGGGAACAACTGACACACTCAGAAGAGGATAACTGAGGAGGGATTTATTTGCAGAGTTGGCACAGGGGAATCACAAGAGAGTGTACAATAACGTGTAACTCCTAGCAGCTTAACTGTTCTTGTCTTGCCCTGAAGCATTGAGGAGAGAGAATGGGTCTCAGAATTGGAAGGGGGCTAGCGAGTTGCCACAGAGCGTTAGATACCTGGAAAGGGTGATCAGGCTGCAAAGAGGGAGCCAGTGGCATAATGACCTGCCTTTGCTCCCTCTGTCACAGATCTTCAGACACAATTGGCAGTGAGTGGCCGTGGAGTCCTGGCAGAGAGCAGGGATGAGATGGGCAGAGTAGAGTGGAGAGGACAAAGCAAAGATACCTGCACTCACTTTTGACAGCCCATCCACAGATCTGTGGACACACTGAGTACAAAAAATGCTTCTCAACTGCACAAGCATAATTTGTATCCAGCAGTAAGACTTAAGTCATGTGGATGATTCCAGCACTCTTTGAAATATATTTGTATACAAGTTTTCTCACTTCACTGCAGATATTTTATAGTGGAGGGAGGGTGAATATTGTGTGTTACAGGGTGAAACATGGCCGTCCCTACTAGGACTGTCCTGGCGTTCTATAACTGATGGGCATGGCAGAGAGCTGTGCCATCCCTTAGCTGTATTGAAATGTTTGCTGACACTGCATGATATGTGTGCTTGTGCTGCTGAGCCCCAAGTAGCCATGCAAAACTCTCGGTAAGACTCTTTAATTTTATAGATTTGCTTCTGTATCTAGAAGCCAATATTCTGCACAGATAACAGCACAAAAACACATGTAGACATGACTGCTGCTTTCAGTAATGGGTCTAATAAATGAGAAAGAAAAAACCTTCGAATGTCTTTCAAAAATATCAAAGAAACAACAACTCCTGTTCTCTTCTGAGACAAAAAGGAATAAAGCAGATGCCTAATTCTGCCCCCTTTAACTCCTGAATTATAATCATATGAAAATATCTGTGAATTATTCTTCAGAAAACCCAACAGGTGATAAGAAAACATTGCTGAGTTCATTATCTACAATGGTAAATATGCTATTCCCTGGGGCTGTCTCTCCTCTCCAATGATGTAAAGGTTCACTACTGCTAGGTGTTGACATCAGCAGAGGGAATTAAATATTTTGTTGAAAATTAGAGTTGGGGTGCGATTAAGCTAGATGAAGATAAAAATGTGGTAATGTCATGTGGCATAGTCCTAAGGCTCTCTCTACCAGTGTAACATTCACAGAGCATGTCAGGTATCACCTAGCAAGTGAAGGTTCCTGTTGATTGTGTATTTTGGTGATAAGGGAGTAATGTTAATTATCATTTGTTCTTTAGGCATGTGTCAAATACCTTTGTCTCCAGCATCATGTTCTCTAACAATAGGAAATGTCAAAGAATGAGACTCCATGTTTGCTCTCTGGAGACAAGGCAGAGGTTGGTGGTCAGGAAATGTGCTCTCGAAATAGACAGAGCAAGGACAACACTGCATGTGGGGAATGTACTAATTCCTACTTCAGAAACATAGTCAGCATGAGTGAACTAGGTCAAACACAGTGTTGGGAATAATGGATGTTTGTGAAAATGATGCACATGGATGGCAATCAGTGGTGAGAAAATGTGTCTTTGGATGAATTAAATAAAGAATAGTAACTAATAGATGATGCCGAGAGCCACCATTCTTCTTCAGTATTTCCTTACAGCTCTTTCAAATAGGCAGAATTATACCCACACTCCTCATACAAAAGGAAATAATATAACAAGAAGATTAAGGGTTGAAAAAAATGTTTCCAGATAGCCATATTCTTTCCTTCATGAAAAACAAGGGAATATTTCTCAACAGTCTATGCCAACCACAAAATCCTAAATCTCCTTTCCTTCGAGTGCAACTTTTAAAGAAAAGTCTGTACCAATTTGCATTCCCACCAGCAGTGGAGGAGAGTTCCCCTAGCTCCACATCCTCTCCAGCACAAGGTGTCCTCAGTGTTTTTGATCTTAGACAATCTGACTGGCGTAAGGTGGTATCTCAGAGTTGTTTTGATTTGCATTTCCCTAATGATTAGGGATGTTGAGCAATTCCTTAAATGTCTTTCAGCCATTTGTGTTTCCTCTGCTGAGAATTCTCTGTTTAGTTCTATAGCCCATTTCTTAATTGGACTGTTGAGAATTTTGATGTTTAATTTCTTGAGTTCCCTATATATTCTGGATATCAGTCCTCTGTCCGATGTGGGGTTAGTGAAGATCTTTTCCCATTCTGTGGGCTGTCGCTTTGCCTTGTTGACCATATCCTTTGCTCTACAAAAGCTTTTCAGTTTCAAAAGGTCCCATTGATTGATCGTTTGTCTCAGTGTCTGAGCTACTGGTGTTATATTTAGGAAGCGATCTCCTATGCCAATGCGTTCAAGACTACTTCCTACTTTCTCTTCTAGCAGGTTCAGAGTAGCTGGATTTATGTTGAGGTCTTTGATCCATCATGAGGTTTGCAGGCAAATGGAGGGATCTAGAAAAAATCCTCCTGAGTGAGGTAACCCAGACTCAGAAAGACAAACATGGTATGTACCCACTCATAGGAGAATACTAGTTGTGGAACAAGGATGACTGGACGGCCACTCACAACACCAGGGAGGCTACCTGGAAAACAGGACCCCAAGAAAGACACGGGGATCGCCCAATGATGGAGAAATGGATGAGATCTACATGAACAGTATGGACGTGAGTGGGGGTAATGAGGGGCGAGGGGCGAGGGAAAGAGAACTTGGGGGAGCGGGAGATCCCAACTGGATCAAGTACAGAGAGGAAACACAAGGAATGTTCATGATAAATGAAGACCACATGAGAATAGGAAGGAGCAAAGTGCCGGAGAGGCCCACAGAAATCCACAAAGATGCCCCCACAATAGACTGCTGGCAATAGTCGAGAAATAGCCCGATCTGACCTACCCTGGTGATAGGATGGCCAAACACCTTAATTGTCGTACTAGAAACCCCATCCAGTGACTGAGGGAACTAGATGCAGATATCCACGGTCAGGCCCCGGGTGGAGCTCCGGGAGTCCAATTGGCGAGAAGGAGGAGGGTTTATGTGAGCTAGAGTTGTTGGGACCAGGGATGGATGGAATACAGGGACAAGTGGCCAAATGAATGGAAACACATGAACTGTGAACCAATGGCTGAGGGACCCCCAACTTGATCAGGCCCTCTGAATGGGTGAGACAGTTGATTGGCTTGATTTGTTTGGGAGGCATCCAGGCAGTTGGACCGGGTCCTGTGCTCAGTGCATGAATTGGCTGTTTGAAACCTGGGGCTTAGTAGAGACCCTTGGCTCAGCCTGGGAGGAGGGGACTAGACCTGCCTGGGCTGAGTCTACCAGGTTGATCTCAATCCTCGGGGGAGTCTTTGCCCTGGAGGAGATGGAATTGGGGGGTGGGCCGGGGAGAGGGGGGCGGGGTGGCAGGAGGGGTAACAGGGGGATCTATGACTGATATGTAAAGTTGAATTATATTGTAGAATAAAATAAAATAAATTCAAAAAAATTAAAAAAAAAGAAAAGTCTGTGAGATATTACTAAGAATATCCTAAAGGTTCCAGGCTGATGTTAGCTGGTAGTATCCATATCTTTGGCTTCTGTGTTTTTTAATACCATGTGATAAGGCCTTTGGAGTAAGTGTGAAAACATTTTACTAGCTGGACAAATAGGTGAAAATGACAATACTATTGAATAGTTTGGCAGCTGAAAATGGATGACTAATATGCATATGTGTTGCTATAATAGTTACAAAACTTTGAATAAAAATAACTTTTGAAGAAATGTTACCCTTTTTATATGTAATATTGATGAATTTTGGCTCTGTCTTTAACCCACGTAGTCAGTCCAAGAGACTATAACTTTGGGATATAAGATTATCTTTGCTGAGTAAACAATCCAGGGAGGTATAACTGGATTTATGTGCAGTGTGTTTTGCTACTCCTGGGCATCACCCCACTGTTTAGGAGCATTTTCGTCTGTGGTAGGACTCTTAAAAGCACAGAACATCTTATCAGAGACCAGCAAGGAAAAACACTGTTTCCCTGAGGACTGCTACACAGAAATTACACAGAAACAAACTGGTAATTAAGTACTTGTGTGTTATTTGTACTTGTGTTGCTATAGTTCTCAGATGTGATGGAAATTTTGAGATGGTGCCTTAGTCCATCTGGTCTGTTCCAGCAAAGTATTACAGGCTTAGACAACAGGCATTTATTTATTTCTTACAGTTTAGAGGTTTGGAAGTCTGTCCTGGTGAGATCCCTCTTCTGGTTGTAGACAGCCATTTTTGGACCCTTTCGTGGCAGAATAGGAATTGAGGGCCTCTCCGGCCTCTCCCTGTAAAGGTAGTAATCTCAGTCATGAGACCGCCCCATTGTGACGTCACCCCCTCTTAAATGTTCACTCCTATTACCATAGCATTGGAAATGGGGCCTTCAACATGTGAATCCGGAAAGAGGACACAGCGTTCAATCCCTAGCAGATGGGAAAGGAAGTAGAAGAAACACAAATTAAATAATACTGTTTAAGAGTACCTTGTGTATTATAAACATAATCACTAAGAACATGATGGCTTTTGTTGATTAGGATTTCTTAAATTATTAGGACAGAGTTTCTAAAGTTAACACAACAAATGAATCCCTTGAGTGATCTTGAATGGGCATATGGACAACGTTAGAGGTAGGTATGCATTCCCAAACAAACTTAGATAGGAAGCAGATAACACATTTTCTTCAACCAGAGGAGCACATTCCTAGGAGGAACTGGAGCAACACATCCCATACACACCTCAGACAAACAGCTGGGATTATTGTGACTGAGCCTGGCTGAAATGCTCTCTTCATTGCACCAGAGCCTAGCAATTTACCTCTCTTAGGTGAAGGCTAGAAGCTATTATCATTTCAACACATGTGTCAGCTGGTTTCTTATCCATAAGAACTATGGGTATCCCGGTGTGGTGGCTCTAGCCTATAATTCTAGCACTGAGAAGACTGAGGCCGGAGAATTGCACTGACTTTGGGGACAAGCTGGACTACATAGTGAGTTCCATGCCAGTCTGGGGTATAGAGTGAGACCTTCTCTCAAAAATAAATGAAAAAAAGAAAAAAATCATATGTATTTTAGTCAGGTTTATATTGTTGTGAAAAAATGCCATTACCAAGAACTACTTGGAGAGGAAAAAATTTATTTCACCTTATAGCTTACAGTTCTTCAGGAAGAGAAGCCAGAGCAGTAACCTGGAGGCAAGAACTAAGCACAGACCCTGGAAAGAGTGCTACTTACTGAAGCCAGCAAGTTCCCTCTGGCTTGCTTTTGTTTTCTTATGTACAACAGGATCAACTGCCTGGGGGTGGGCTGGGCCCTTCTGCATCAATCATTAATCAAGAAAATGCCCCACAGGCTTGCCTGCAGGCCAATCTGATGGAAGCATTATCTCAAGTGAGGTTCCTTTCCCAATATAACTAGCTTGTGTCAAGTTGACAACCCCTCCCCCCGCAAATAAACCCATCCAGGACAGTATGTACGACTTCAGATATTGACATTCTTTTCAATTTTAGCTTTAGATAGTTTGGTCCTACCCAACTCTTGAAAAATGAATCCCTAATAATGATTTGATGTGATTCAAAAAAGCAGCCAGACATTTTGTTAGGGAGAATGAAGATGAGTTCATTTGTACTAAAAGCCGTGGAATGATAATATTTAGATCATTTATAGACTACTTTGTGTTTCCATTTCCTATTATTTTAAAAAATGATTTATATTTTTAAGAATTATGAGTATGTTAGGACAAGCATGGTGGTGTAGCCTTTAATTCCAGCATGTGGGAAACAGAGGCATTTGGATCTTTGTGAGTCAGAGGCCTGTCTGGTCTATATAGTGAGTTTCAGGCCAGTCTAGATTGCATATATGACCCCATCTCTCTCTCTCTCTCTCTCTCTCTCTCTCTCTCTATATATATATATATATATATATATATATATATATATATATATATATATATGTTTGTGGGTCTGTATGTATGTGCATATGTGAGTACATGTACCCCTGAAGGCCAGAAGAGGGTATCAGATTCTGATTCCATGGAGCTGGTGTTACAATGGTTGTAAACTACCCATCATTGTGCTGAGACCTGAACTCCAGTCCTCTGCAGGAGCAGTGTATACCTTTAAACATCGAGACATCCCTCTAGCACCTATGTTACTGCTTTAATGTGAATATTGAGCTCAGAATTTTCAAATGATTATGTGGGCTTCTTTGGGGGTTTGTCCTATCGTAAACTTGAAGTTCTTGGTAGAAGACCTTTTGAAAACTTGATTTTTCAAAAGATGTGCTTCAGGTATTATACATGAGGAGTTTCTAAAAATTGTCTGAGGTATACTAATCCTAAGTCTCCTGTATTTTCCAAATTCATATTATTAGAGAAGGTGACCCTTTTATACCCAGGTCCCTTGACACATCTCCTGGAGTTGGCCATGGGATGCACATAGCCAACCTCTGCCTATTCATTCTTTCCAGAATTGTGGAATTATTTGTAGCAAGGTAACATGTTTTTTTATGGATGAAGAACCACAAATTGTTTGTTTTCCTTAGTACTTTGCAAATCTGACTAATGTTAACTCAGGTAGAATATTATGAAGTTATTTATGCTGTGGATGGTAATTACTTGCAAATGCATTTATGGTTAGAGTAAAGCATCAACAAGTTCATACAATTTAATTATCCAGCCTTTGGGTAATGATTTCTTTCTCTTCCTTTAAGAAATGCTATTAATTATCCTTAGTTTACTGTTAGTGAAGACTTTTTCCCGAGTCTTACCTCTTCAGCTCATTACACAAATCATCAGCGTGGAAAGCAGAGACAAGAGTAGTTTATATTTCTTTCTAAAATGAAAATATGTTGAACACCAGTCTGTGTATAGAATATATTGAACAGTACCATGTTTTGTAGGAAGGGAACAGGATGAGAATCATCCCCCCACCAAGCTCACACACCTGGACTTGCTGCTCACTTCGTATACTTCTAGGGAAAATTTTAAATCTGGTAATTCCTTATTTTAAAAATCCTGAAATTCCTAGAGGGATCAAAGGGCCTATATTTGGTTCATGAAAATTTTGGTAGGTTCTTTGCCAGTGCATGGTAGATACAGTTGAATGTTACAAACTACTTTCAGCAAAGGTACACACATTTTAATCCCATCTTTTTAAATGAGAGTACAATGTAGTTGATTTTGCTCTCAATAAACAGTAAATTGTGTTTACCCACCCAAGATTTTGGCTTGTAGGACAAAATATTTTAATCCAAGCAGTATCTCTAGTCACAGTTTCCACAGGAAACTACCCCTGTGGTAAAATAGTTCACGGCACACATTTTTTTGTAAAGCACTACTCATCAATATTGATTTTCCTTTGACTCTACTCCTTGCCCCAACAAAGAACTTGGAAGTATGTCCTTGAGAAAATTACTTGGCAATGAGTGTGAGCAGCCAAATCTGTAGTATTTTTAAGTTTTATGGACTCTGAATTCATAATGCAATACACAGAAGTTTTAGGGTATTCCCTCAGTATAAAACAAAAAGAAGTATAGCGTTTGTGGAGGCGTGGAGTGAATTCTTTTCTTGGCTTTGCTCAACTATATATTTTCTAAAGATAACAAAGAGGTTGTCTTACATATTGTTCTCTCTATGTATGTATATATATAATGTATATATATGCAAATTCTCTGCCATTAACCTTCATTCTCAACCCTGTAACAACATTTTGATATTACTCCTATCATGATGTAGAGAACAATAGAGGTCAGAAAATGATAATCCAAATTATGGCATGATGGCTTGCTGAAGTATTTTGAACACATTAACATTATCCTGCTCTCTTGTCCATTGCTCCTTTTCTCTATGGAGTGATAGGAAGGGCTTTTCTCTGAAGTCATCCATCCAAAGGCAGGATCCTCCAGAAGATTCATTTCCAGACACGAAGACTAGACTCGAACCTACACTCAGGGCTCAGGAGAACTTTGTCTCTGGATACTGTTTATTCTGTGGGCCAGCTTATCTTCCCTCCAATTATTTAATCTTCTTCTAAATCGTCTATCTTCCCTTTCCCTCTCAGCAGTGAAGAGGATTTCTAAGCTTCTGAGTCTCAATGGATTATAGGAAACTAACTTCTTTATGATGCTTCCAGCAGTCCACGTTATGTCAGCCAAAGAAGTGAAGCAAGGGGATATAGAAGGGGACCAGGACAGGGCTACCTCCACAGCACATGCTGGAGATATGAGCTGTCCTAGCCCTCAGGAGGCTGAGACCTAGCTGTGTAAGTAAACGATTACATTAAGAAGAAATTTGCACTGGGGATGTGCAATACATTTCATTAGCAACATCCCTAGACAGGTTGGATACAAGATGGTGGACCTGTATTCCATCCTGGCCCAACCAGGTGGCAAGTATCCCTCCCTCCATTTCCCCTTTCTTTCTTCTGCTCTAGTCACTATTTGGCAAAAACTATCAACCCTTACTCCCTCTTGCTCTTTCTCCTTTTTCTTTTCTTCCTCCTTTAGGCACTAATTAGATTGCTTGTTCCAAACGATGGAGATCCCCTTTAGAATTGCCAGTAAATTTCTGAAATCTAATATAGTGTCTATGTCTAATGTTCAGACAATGGAGACAAATGAGGACCAAAATATATTTAGTGCAACAAACAGTCATTTCTCAGCTGAAATAAACTCATGTCTGAAATATTTTTCTACCTCCTCCTTCCCCAGAGGCAGTTCCATTTCCTTGCACAGACAACAATAAATGGTTGTTGAGCTGAATTAAACCGAGGTGTAACTAGTGCATTCAGAGAATTCCGTGAATATGATTATGGAAATAAGATTAGAACTCTCACAACTTGGCTTATACCAAAAGGAAAGGCAGCATATGTGATGAATGATACTGGGGAGTGTGGAAGAAAATAGGTTTTGAAAATTAAAATATACTCTGGATTTGGGGGTAAGAAAGTTAAGTACAAATCAGGTCTTTCTGCATTAAACTTTGTTTACGCTGGGTAAAGTGCAACCTCCTGTTTTGAAGAAAAAGGTTTCGATGGCTCAGAAGGTCTCCTAGGGACTCACTCATCTCCTACCGACATAACATTTGAACCATTTTAAATGTAAATGAGGGGAAATATGGATTGGATTTCATTTGCAACACAACTTAAATAAGAGAAAGAAAAAAATAGATTTGGAAATTATTGCAACCATTTGAGAGCTCCAGACTCTCGTCGATTTCCACATCCATTATCAGCAGGTCTGCCAGGCCCAACAGTTATACATCAGTCCCTATCAGGACAATAGGCATTGGTTTGGTCTCTTAGCATCACTGTAAGCAAACACCCCGTTATGGCTCTTCTCCCTTAATTCAGAGAGAATCTCTATGAATAGTAAGAGAACTCAAGAACAGAATGCTCAGCCAGACAATTCAATTGCCTTTGCATGTTGTTAAGAACAAACACACGTCTAAAAAAACAACTGTTTTCTTGCACAGCTTTCTCACACTTGAGCACTCATCAGAACCCCCTGGAGGGCTTATTAAAACACAGACAGCTGAGTCTCACCCTGGGAGGATTTAATTCAGTAGATCTGAGGTAGAGCCCAAGAATTAGCATCTTTAACACACTCCCAGGTGATGTGGAAGCGGTTGGTCTGAGGCCCATGCTGAGAAGCAACATCCTGGTGGGCAGACACACTCCGGGGCCTTCTTTGAGGAGTAGACTTTATATTCATGTATTCACTGATTTAACAAACTGAGCATACGGCTTCTTTGTACCTGCATAATGGGTTAGGTATGTCTAGTTTATAACAAATGAGCCAAGGTTTCTTAAAACAATTGTTTTTGCATATGCAAGATGAAAGTGCTTTCACTCATTCTCATTTACACAATAACATCCTCAACACATTCTCTCTTCACAGAAAGGGTAGAAGTAACCACCAGCTGGACCTAGATTAAATCATGATGGATGAATGGACTTCATGTCAATCAGACATTACCGTATTTCATGCACTAGTTTCATCCATTTGAATTTAATTACCTATCATGAGAACATGTTCCTAGTGCTGAATTCTACTTGCTAAATGATTTCTCTATCAATTCTTATTTACTTAGTTTCTATTAAAATGAAACTGAGGGTCTTTCTATGATTTGAATGAATATGAACTGTCTTCCACAGTATTAAATGTTGGAGTCTTGTCAGCTGATGGGCTTTGGGGAAGTGATTGGATCCTTGGGGCTCTGATAAAATCGATTATTTAAGCCTTTGATGGATTCAGAATATGACAGTATTATGGGAAGGTTGTAGAAAGTAGGAGGAAGTAGGGCCCCAAGGGCATGCCCTGGAATGACTTATCTGTCTCCTGTCCCTTCTCCCCCAGCTTCATGACTGACATGAGGTGAGGAATATCCGTGACATGCTGCTGCTGCTGCCGGGATATTCTATCTCATCTCAAGCTCAAAGTGATGTATCCAATTGACCTTGGGCTGAAACCACAAGCCAAAACACATCTTTTCTCCTTTGGGTTGTTTTTCTTAGGTATTTGTCAATGTTGAAAAAGTAACACATGTCTGTTTTTCGAGAGATGAACAACAAACTAATAATAAACTATGTTGGGCTCCCTCCTCAAAAATATACTTCTCTGAACATGGAGAAACACACTAGTTTTTTATTAAATGCATGATTCTTCACTATCCACGGGAGATTAGATCCAGGACCTTGCTGCAAAATTCAGATCATCAAATTTTTATATAAAGGGGCACAGTTTTCACATGGAGCCTACATAATCCTCCTGCAGACTTTCAACTGTCTCTTGGTGACTTCTAACACCTGATACAATGTTAACTCTATGGAAATAGTTATTGCACTGTACTGTTTATGGAATAATGACAAAAAAAAAGAAGTCTGGCAAGTGCAGTACAGATGAAGCCATCACCAGCCTAACTCCAGTTTTAAAACTGCAGTTGCTCAAAACCTTGGATATGAGACTTGCCTATGGGGGGACAATTAGGCTGACTGCAAAACAACCACAGGGAATTTTAAGGATGAGAAGATTCCTCACTTATTCTCATCTTCTTAACTGGTGTAGAAACCTTCTCAGATCTGTATGTCTCCAAGTTTGTGTTTGGAAAGGAGATCTCATATGACTTTCATGTCTCCTTTCATGGATTAAGAGCTGTGCTTGTTTTGTTCCATCTGTAAACACGAGTTGGTGAACAACTGGCTGCCATTCCCCTGATTAAGAGATTTGATATAGGTGCTTTTGAGGTTGCTGCAATCAGGGTTTATGTAAAGCAATAACACAGGAGCAAGTGGGTGAGAGGAGCCAAGAAGCCTAGGTTTGAATTAAACTGTTTCTCTGCATCAGCTTCTTACTTTGTCACCTTTACAAACTAAAACAAAAATGGCAATGATAAGAGGGCTCATATTAAGCTTTAGGAAGAAATGTGAGCAAGTTATCAAATTATGAAAATATTATTTGATATTAGAATTATTTATAGGATTAATAAAGATGATGCTTCTATTATTTTTTATATATATTGTTGAAGTAACCTGGCTCTTGGCTTTACTCAAATAGCTCTCTTGATACCATTTTCAGTAGTTAATATTTGAGCCTGAAATAAGGTAAATATCATGTGGTTTGCATCTAGAAATTCTTTATTCTGAACTCATTAACATCATGCTTACACTGTGCAGCATTTCAGGTTATATTCAAATAGACCTCAGAGAAGATGCTGAAGCAATTTACTTTAAAACTGATGTCATCTATTGACCAGGATCTGTCTGTATGCGGTAGGTACCACACACCATGTAGATTAAACAACAGAAACTTATTTTGACATAGTTCTAGAGAGTGGAAGTCTGAAATAAAGATATTTATATCCACTTTCACAGTTTAATAGTAGAACAGATTATAGGGGTGGTTGAATCCTTCTGAGGTCTCACTCATTAATTTATAAGATGGCCACCTTCTCACTGTATGTTCTGTCTGTGCATATCTTATCCTAACCTCCTCTTCCTATAGGGACACCTATCATACTGGATTAGGACCTAGTGTGGAATATTAGTTGAACATGTGTTACATTCATTTGTGCTGTGGAATATTTGTTTAATGATGCAAAGATCTGTTGTATTCTTTTATGTTACATATGTTTAACTCTGTGAAGCTATGTTACTTTGCCTGTCTAAAACATCTGATTGGCCTAATACATGGCTAGGCAGGAGAAGGATATGTGGGGCTGCCAGGCATAGAGAATAAATAGGAGAAAAAGAGAGAAAAGCAAGAAAAGGAAAAGGAGAGGAGGATGCCAGGGGCCAGTCACCCAGCCACACAGCCAGCTACAGAGTAAGAAAAAAGGAAAGACATACAGAATAAAGAAAGGTAAACAGTGCAGAGGCAAAATATAGAAGAAGAGAAATTGGTTAATTTAAGTTAGAAAAACTGGCTAGAAACAAGCCAAGCTAAGGCCGGGCATTTATAAGTAATAGTAAATCTCCATGTATTTACTTGGGAGCTGGGTGGCAGGCCCCAAAGAGCAAAGCATTAAAAAAACTACAAGGACCTCACCTCATTACTTTATTTAAAGTTAGTTATCTCTTTAAAGGACCTATCTCCAAATAGTCAAACTCTGGCATACTAAGGATTAGGACTTTAAGATATGAAAGTTAGAGGACACAATTTATCCCATAATGCTGTATGTAAGCCCATTACTTCTTGTTTATTTTGATGAGATGGAGATCATAATGTTCTCATATGAATTCTTATAACACTTAAATAAAGATAATATTTTGCATGTGTTCTAGAAGTTACTTTGACCACCAGAGGGCTCCTGTATTAATGTAATGAAGTATCATCAGAAGGACATGTTCAAAATTAAATATTTAAACTAGGACTGCCTGGTGGTATACACCTCTAATTCCAGCACTTGGGAGACTAAGATAAACAGATTTCCATGAGTTTGAGGCCAGCTTGGGCTACAGAACAAATATTGTCCATTCAAGGTTATATAGTGAGGACCTATTTAATATATATTTTTATATCTATATATTATACAATATATATTTAATATGTATATTGATTGTGAGACTTAAATGTGTGACATCTGTGCATCAGTTAATCAACCAATAAGCATCTTAGTTAATTTAATGATGTTGATGGAAATTGAATAGCAATCAGAGTCATCGTTGTACCAGGAACATTGTACATAGGATTCATCTGAATATTCTTGACTCCCCTCTTATTTCAGCATTTTTATGATATCAATATTAGAAATAAGGTATCTATGACTTGCAGAGATCAAATAAAATGCACAGCTAGCAAGTGGCTCAGGGGAAATAGTCCCTAGCACTGTCATCACCATTAGTAGCATCATGCAGCCCTTAGAAAACAGTTCCTACTGAGTTTCTAGAGGTTTGTAAATCTTCTAAAATACCATGGAAAATAAAAAAGTGGATGAACAAATGGAGAGGTGATAGATGCAAATTTGTTTTATTGAGAAGCTCAGCTCACAGTCAAAGAATTCTAATCTAGTTTTTTTTGTTTGTTTGTTTGTTTCAATTGCTTGGCTCATATTTCTCTGAAAATTTCTCTGGTGGATGTGTGATATGTTTTGTCTGTTTTCCTTTTGTTCTTATCAATTGCTTTGTCTGAGTGTTCTTACTTGAAGTTTCCCTCCTTATCAGTCAGGTTACAAGTGACAGAAACACAACTCATATTAGCTTCAGCTACAAGGACATTGATGAAGCTGGCCACAGGGACACCTGAGAACAGAGAAGCCAATTCCAGTAGGACCACATTTCACCTTCCTTTCTATGTTTCTGCCATTGTCATCCAGTAATGATGCTGGTTTTCATTGGAAGCCTGGCCATTTTAGGTTTATGTTCACAAGATCTTAGGACCAGAGAAGGGGAGGAAACTTCTCCATCTCAGATCTATTCACAAAAAAAACAAGGAATGACCTAAGGCATCTCTGTGTATACAGGAAAGTATGTGTCCAGGCCCTAGCTTCTTACTTTTCTCTGAACAAATGGCTAGGATATGAAGGGAAGTCTCTCAAAACTCACATGGATAAAGTCATGAAGGAGCATCCCCCAAGAAGAAATAGTTACACTATTACCAGAAAAAGGAAGATGTAAGGTACTCACAAACACACCAAAGATCCATAATAGCAATGACCATAACCACTAGAGTGAGTCTGTTCTCCTCTCCTTCCTGTCTCAGAAAAGACAGCACAACAGAACTGGGTGCCCTGCAAGAACTTGGATTTAGAATTACTTTCCATGTTGATCCTGGCTCTTAAAGTCTCAGAACTATTGTCATGCCCAGTCAAAATTGAGCACTATTCATGAATTTTAGCATTTTGTTTTAGCACTCCAGCGTTTATTTATTAATTACAGATATCCCTCAAATTATGACAAGGTTATGTCCCAATAAACCCACTATAACTTGAAATATATTAAAAATGTATTGAATAAACCAGGCATGGTGACACATGCCTTTAATCCCAGCACTCAGGAGTCAATAGTCAGGAGGATCTCTGTGAATTTGAGGCCAGCCTGCTCTACAAAGAGAGTTCTAGGCTAGACAGAACGAAAGTGATACTTTGTCTCAAAGAAAGAAAGAGAGGAGGGAGGGAAGGAGGGAGGAAGGAGGAAGGAAGGAAGGACCAAATACACTTAATCTGCAGCACACCACACTGTAGTGTCCCTTGTTATGTGCCCTGTCCCCCATAGTTATGGGACTGACTGAAAACTGCAGTCACTACTACTGTCTGACACCATGAGAGAGGATCAGGCTATATAGTGTCATTCCAAAAGAAGATCTAAATTGAAAGCATAAAATACAATTTATACAGAATACATATGACATTTACACCATTCTAAAGTTGAAGAATCATAAGTGAAGCCATCATAAATCAGGGATCACTTGCAATATAGAACAATTGTGCTCTATGATCACTATAAACATACTAATACCCAATGCTGACTGACACAAGTAATAGGTATGGATGGACTTAATTTGTCCTTGGGCATCTTTCTTTGGATGCTGAGTGCTGTGTGCTACACATGTCTACCTAACTCCACCTGTCCAATTAGAACAGTTGTGGAGACCTTGCAATGAGACCCTAGACATTGACATTCCTTGGGGAAGAAGGTAGAAGGTGAAGAGAAGACCTCAGTGTGGGAAGCTTTCTTTGTTGCTGTCTTCTTTCTCCCCTTCCTACACACACTGAAGCGTTTCTGATTTTTCACATTACTTCTGTAAAGCCCTCCTGACCCACCAGGCCCTGTGTTAGGCTCTCTCCACTATATCTATGGGGACATGGTGATTCTAGGAGAGGAAACTGGAGAGAAACTGCTAGATCTTTCAGCTTTAGTTCTGATTCTTATCCTATTGTTTGCCAAAAGCCTTTTTGGCCATGACAAATTTCACTTAGTTTCTATAAGTATAAAATTAGGCAAATGATAAGGCAAATTTTCTTCAAGGCTTATTCTAAGTGTGTGTGAAACAATATTTGTGATTCCTTAGGCTATATGCATAAAAGGCTTGACAAATGCTAACTGGCAATTCATGTGGTGGTATAATAGCCACTTATTTAAAAGATACCATATCTCAGTGTTGCACTAAGCACTTTATATACATGATCTCACTTGAACCCCACTGTGACCCAACATCATCGTATGAGTCAGACTTTTCGTCATTGTGACTAAATAGCTTACAGAAACAACTGAAGGGCAGAAATGCTTTATTATGCTCATAGTTTCAGGAACTGCAGCTTTCAGTCCTTTAGCTCTACCTCTTTGGGTCTAAAGTGAGACAGAACATGATGGTGGCAGGAATACATGTTGGGAGATGTCCTCTTTGTGGTGGACAGGACCATGAGGAAGGGACCAGGTATAACCTTCAAATGCATGTCTCCAGTCACTTCCTTCTTTCACTAAGCCCCACCTTGTCTAAAATTTTCCAAACCTCCCAAAAGAGCACTCCCAGCTGAGAAGCAAGCCCTTTGCAGCATGAGCCTGTTGGGGCCATTTAGAATCAAACTGTAACAATCACTCAGCTAGGATCTAAACTTAAACCTCTTCCGTTCTAACACCTTAGCACATAGAAAACTATTAAAACTTCTAAATAAATTCAAGAACATCACAGCTCTGTTTTGAAGCACCCCACTGTCTTCTTTATTTAGTAATTATTGCAATTTATTTGAGTGGGGCTTCTCTTCTGTAAATTTTGTGATATTTGGAGATATTTTCCACTGTAAGCCAGGAAGCCTGTTATGTGAGTTTTATTTTTCTCCCTTACAAGCATTAAAACCAGAATCTATTGTATTATTTAGTAACCCATCTTTTCTTCTGAAACTCTCCAAAATACTTTCTTGGATGTGTGAGAAAACTAATTAAGTCCAGACAGACTTCAAACTAGCTCTGTGTGTGTGTGTGTGTGTGTGTGTGTGTGTGTGTGTTTAATTTTTAGATCATTATCTTGGACTAGAGGTTAGATACATGGGTATAATATACCCAATGTGGTACACAGATGATTTTCTATGGGAAATAACTGAGTGTACCTAGTGCTTTCTCTACTCCACCCTAGCTGGTCCACACTCCCCTGACTGAGAGTTGTATCTTTTGTCCCTAAGATGGTGATCACACAGCCTTCTCTGCCTTATCCTTAGATCTCCAAAGCAAAAGGGCCAGAGATATTTGCTTTCTTCCTTTCTTTTTTAAATTTTCTTGTTATTTTTTTTAAACAAAAGTCTCACTCTGTTGCCTATCTGGTCCTAAGTGCATAGCAATTCTGCTTCAGCTATGATGCTTAGATTATAGGCATAAAACACCATGCCCAAATTCTTAATACTTTTTAAAGGTATCATTGAAGCAGTTTTCATCACAATTCCAATCCTGTCTTTGCATTTCATTCACAATTTCTCTTTGTCTTAGTGGAAAGGCTTAAGTTATTCTCCCCCTCATCCCCTTGTCATGGTGTTTAAGTTTGGGCTTCTAAAAACTTCAGACAAAACACACAGACAGGGTGGCATATTGTATGGCAAAATGAGCCACAGGTCATGTAGGCCAGGAGTCTGAGAAGGGGAAAAAAACCAACAAAAACAAATGTGTTGGGCCAAATAATAAGAAATAAACAGAAATGAAGTAAAGTCTCAAACCAAGCCAGAAAAGAAACAGAAACCCCATAAGAAAACACACTTAAGGAAATCAACAAAATGTGTAGCCAAAGGAACATCAGGAAGGTCGTTCCCAGATGGCCATCTCTCCTGGGCAGTCATCCCTTGGGAATGGAAACTCTGGAGCAGACATTCAGACTCCAGGCCTTGGGCCGAAGGCAGAGCACTGCGTGCAAAAGGACTCAGCCTTGACCTTCGGTGGCTGTCAGTGAACAAAGTCTAAGGGGTTATTTCCTCAAAGTCCAGTCCTTCCTGAGGGGAGCTCAGTCCTGAGGCCCCAAAGTGTGGAGTTGAGGAAATGGGATATGAAAGAGAGGAAGGAGGTGTCTCCTCAATTCCCAGAATTAAAAATAATAATAATTGCTGATGAAACAAAGCAATTTGTGGCAACGACCTGAAACTGCAGTTTTACAAAACAAAATCTGATTCCTACCTTTTCACTCAGTCTGTAGCCTAGGAGAATTCATTTCCCCTCTCTATATTTCACTTTCTTCATCTAGTAAATGGGGAATGATAATGGAAATGATTTAACCATGTTACAGTATAAAGAAATGAGTCCCTGTATGGAAAACGCTCATGATGCCATCTGTTGTGATGTCAATGAGTAGGTCGGGAGCAGGAAAGGAACAGAGGTCAACCAGGGAATAGCAGAAGTTCTATAAGGCAGTGAGGATATAGTGTCTATGATAGCTAATCTTGATTTTCAACTTAATTGGGTTTTAACTAATCAACACATAGGAAATTAATGAAGCCCACTTTGCAGTGTGTCTATGAGGACCTCTCTAAAGATGGTTAGAATGGTTTATAATGAATGGATTAATTCCTTGCTGGATCATAATGTAACATTATTAGAATGTGATGAAAGGTAGGAGATGGGTCTTAATTGGAGATAGATGAGTGGAGACATGTCCTTGGGGCTATAGCTTGCTATGGCTCTTCTTATACTACCTTTTTCTGTTTCTTTGTTACCATGATGTGACCTGATCAATTCCTTCACGCCCTCTTCGTAAAGATGGACTGGATCTCCTGGAATTGTGAGCTAAAGTTGGGTGTTGTGGTCGTATTTGGCATTTGGGAAGCTGAGATAGAAAGAGTATCATGAATTTAAGGCCAGCTTGGGTTACAGGTAAGAGATCCTTTTTAGGAGGAAGGAAGGAAGGAAGGAAGGAAGGAAGGAAGGAAGGAAGGAAGGAGGAACAGATGGATAGGCTGGAGAGATAGCTCAGTGGTTAAGGTGCTTCTTGCTATTATAGAAGAGCTGAGTCTATTTCCTAGCACCCATATAATTCAAACTCCAAGGGAATCTGATGTCCTCTTTGTTATACATACATATACATAATTAGAAATACATTTTTAAAAAGACAAACTGTTATCCAAAATAAATGCCCTCTTTCTTGTTTCTGTCAGGTAACACTGTGCCATTGTAAATATTTTCATCACAGTATTTAAAAAACAAACAAAACAGGATCTCACTATACAGCTCAGGCTGACTTCACCTCTATCTCCTCCTTCAGCCTCCAGAGTGCCAGGATCACCAGCATATGCCATCACATCTAGCCTAGTCACTGTGTTCTCATTTGGAATTTCTTTGAGTTCTAAGACTTCCTGGATAGTAAACCCTCTCTCCATCTATCCTTACCACATAAATACACCCAAGAGCCAATTTGCCATTCACAGATGCCTTCAGAATTGTTTGGAACAAATTCACTATACAGACATCAGATGTGGTATGAGTTTCTCAGTGACTGAACCCAAAGATCCTGGCGTCTCTAAAAATTCCTGGGTGTTGGGAGTTGGGACCAGTGAATCAGCTACACTACATGGTGTACTGCAAAACACACATGCATTACGCAGAGAATGGAAAATAGCTACCACTGCTGTGGGTTTTCCCTGAGCTTATCTGAACCCTCATGGCCTCTAATGGCTGAATCAATACACAGCACATGGGTATAAGAAAAACAAAGATAAGGTAACAAAAATAAATACTAATTCTGCTAGTATTCAGCCAAACGATCCATTTCAATATGTATCTGCTTTAATTGTCTAGTCATTGGGTGACTCCACTGTTGGTAGATATCAGACATTTTTTTCTTTTATTTTTCTTTCCCATCGCTTTATATGAACATGGCTGCTATCTTAGCCAAGTTTAGTTTTTCATTATCAAGTAGGAGCATTACAATGGTGTTGGAGCTCAGAAAATGATATCTTAAGGTGTGGGACTTTGACATGCTAAGATGAAAAAAAAAACAAAACAAAACCTCAGAATCAAAGTTTCTGGAACATTCCTTTGTTTCTCTCTGAAGTGCTGGGAGAGGTCTTCTCTGAAGTTCCTTTATCTGACTGAGAAAACTTCTTCCAAAAGAGATGCAATTGTCTTAAACTCCTTCTCCAGGAAATCTTGTCAAATAACTAGGAAAGATTAACTATAAGAGAAGGCAGGAGATTAAAAGTGTCACCCCACCCTGACAGAATTTTATCTAGGCTCCCAAGGACAGCTCCAGCGATTACCTGGAGACTGCCTGAGTATTAAGACATCCTTTGTTTGCAGTGAAGTTCCTGAACTTGTTACTATCCTCTCCAATTTCCATGTCCCCCGAGAAAAGGCGTCTAAGCTTTAGCCATCTGGCCCTTTCTATTTTACTTTTGATATTTTGTGCATCTCCTGTGCACATGTGCACACTAACATATTTGCTATACTTGCTCTTGTTAACCTATATTTCATTACTAGGGTGTCTACCATATCCTTTTGTGATGAGCAGCACAGGGAACACCTATTTTTCCATTTCCACACTTGGTTGTAGAAACAGTGTAAAGATTGCTTTTAAAGCTTTACATTGCAAATCCACCTCTTTTGTCTTAGAGAGTGTTAGATGATGAAAAATTATTTCATACTCCACAGAGTGAATGTTTATCTTTTAACCATTGCATCCTTAGTAGCTCTTCATGAGAAAACTGTTAAGCAAATGAATTTTTCCTTGACATCCTTCCTATAACTTCTCTTTAGACATTCTTTACTCCTTGTTCAATGTTTTCTCTCTCCTCCAGGCCCCCAAACAGAACTCTTTGTGTGTCTAGCTCAATCAATTTTTCCCTTAGCAACTTCTCCATATATTCTATAATATGTCAATAAAAACATCCAGATCCTGAAACACTGTTCCTCAATGTCAAGAGATCCATGTTTGGCAAGGTTGCAAGTGACTAATCTGATCAATTAATTCTTACCAATCCACATATAATCTTACTTGGAGTATATAGTTTTTTTCAGGAGCTTCCTTAGGTATTAATGACTTGAATTATCCCAATGGAGAGGAAGGATATTAACACAGAATGTTTGAGAAGTGCATGTCTTTTCAGGTTGGAGCTACTTTATTTGTACTGTCAGTTAATTGTGAGGTTGATTCTGTAAGTATAGCTTTGAGGTTCTTAACACATTTACTATTAGAACAGGGAAATATAATCCTATTACTATCACAAGCCAGTGTTTTGGTAGTCGGGGAGCCTTTAACATATCTAGGCCTAGATTTCTTCATTTTATTATTTATACAAGCTGGATTAAATGATCCATAACATATAATAGGTCTAAGATGCATTGGTAAGCCTTCTAGGGTTGACTGTTCAAGCATTGAACATAGACATAGTCTCTAGGGGGTTACTTTAGGGTGATGTAGTGCTATCTCAGCAGGAACATTGTTCCTGTCTCAAGGTTGCTATTTTTCCACAGAGGATCTTTTGCATTGCTCCAAATGCTGAGTTACAAACCAATAAACAGTCTCTTGAATGTTATACTTTCCAAAGCTAACGTCTACTTCACTATTTCTTCTTCATGTCTTCGGTGCACTTATTTTAGTTTCATTTGGCTCCATTCCAGTGTTCTTTGTTGTTGAGTCTGTCTTTTTTAAAGTTTTTTAAAATATAATTTATTTATTTTTATTTTATGTGCATTGTTGTTTTGCCTGTGTGTATGTCTGTGTGAGGGTGTCAGATCTTGGAGTTACAGACAGGTGTGAGCCACCATGAGGTTGCTGGAAATTGAACCTGGGTCCGCCAGAAGAACAGTCAGTACTCTCAACCTCTGAGCAATTTCTCCAGCCTGTCTTTATGTTTATTTTAATTAATAACTGTGTCTTTCCAATTCGGAAGGCCACTTGTACAACAACTGCAAGGATACACATATACTTCTTTTTTTTTTCTTTTTCTTTTTTCCAGAGTTGAGGACCAAACCCAGGGCCTTGTGCTTGCTAGGCAAGCATTCTACCACTGAGCTAAATCCCCAACCCCCACATATACTTCTTTAAAGCAAGTACTTTTACAGTATTTCTCTTAGTTCTTTAGCTCCTAATAGGCTCCTCTCTTAGTTTCTTTTCCTATTACTGTGATAAAATATTCTAATAAAAGCAACTTAATGGGAAAAAAAAGATTTGTATTGTCTCACAGTTCAAGGTACAGTCAATCAGAGTGGGAAAATCAAGGTGGTACCTGCTGGTCACATTGTATCCATCATTGAGAGGTAGAGAGTAATGTCTCTTTGCTTCTCAGGCCACCTTCCCTACTTATATAGTCTAGCATCCCCTACCCCAGGGAATGGTCCTGCCCACAAGTAAGATGGGTCTTCTCATATCAATTAACATAATCAAGAAAATTTCTCATAGACAAGTGGAGAAGCTTGTCTTCCAGGTTATTCCAGATAACATCAAGTTCATGATTAACAGTAACCATCACAACTCTACCAATCACATTACTTATAAGCATAATATTCTATCCCTGTCCCCACAGGCTCATGACCATATTATAACACAAAATGATCCAGTCCAAACTGAAAAGTCCTCATAGTCTTTAACAATTCTGATGTTTTAAATTCCAGAGTCTCTTGACTATGCGTTCCTATTTTAAAAAGTTATATGTAAAGTAAACATTCCTGTTTTAAAAGGAAAAATCAGGACATAGGGAGAAATGGGCAGACCAGAGCAAAACCAGAATCCATCAGAGAATACATTAAATCCTGCAGTTCTTTGTCCGACATCTGGGGCTCATAATATAATCAAATCAATTGAGGTTAAAAAAACAAACAAAAAAACACAACATAATAAAACAAAACAAAACAAAAACGGCTTGAACAGGGCTGGAGAGATGGCTCAGCTGTTAAAGCCTAGGCTTACAAACAAAATGACCAAAAAGGCTTGAATGGCCCCACTCCTCCATTCCTGCCACCCGAAATATACACGGCTTCTAGCTTAGGCTGGGCACTCTGTGCCTATGGCCCTCTTTGGTGGAAGTCCCATCTTCAACATCCCAGTGTTTCCACTGAAACGTAGGTTTCACCTTCACAGCGTCATGAAATTGCTTCTGATGGTCTCTTTGCCAAGATTCCAACCCTGCCACGCATTGCCTGTCCTCAGACGTTTGTCATGGACCCCCTGTATCTTGCATCCCTGATGCCTACAAAACCAGTACCACATGGATAATGTTGCCAAGTTCTGCAGCTAACCACCTTGAAGCACTGCTGTATCAGCTTCTATGTGCTGACCCTGGGGGAAGACTTTCCTAGGCAGTTGCTTTCCAGAAGCAGGTAATCTCTTTGCTTTAGGCTTTCTTCTGTTAAACTAATCCAAGTCTTCAAAAAGTGGAGCTTCTGAAGGGTAGAGTTTTCTGCTGTTGATTATGCTCATTGTTAATAACAAAGTCAATTGGCCAATAGCTGGGCAGGAAGAGATTGAGTATTAGAGAGAGACTAGGAGAATTCTGGGAAGAGGAAGGGTAGAGTCAAGAGTCACCAGTCAGACATGGAGGAAGCAAGATGAAAATGTTATACTGAGAAAAGCTACCAAGCTACGTGGCTAAACATAGATAAGAATTATGGGTTAATTTAAGTGTAAGAGCTAGTTAGTAATAAGTCTGAGTTACTGGCCTATCATTTATAATTAGCATAAGCTTCTGTGTGATAATTTGGGTCGCAGCTACTGGGTATTTGGGAGTTGCTGGCAGGACAGAAACTCCGTTTACAGTTTTCTCTGAGAACATCGTCCCTATTGTCCCGGTACAACACAGGAGGCTTCTCGTCAGTGGTCCTGCTCTCTTTAACAATCATATCTGCTTTCTCAGTACTAACAGGAATATTCTCCTGCCTTGAAATTTCCCCTGTCTGACAAATTAGTCCAGTGTCTTTACATTTAATTTCATCTAGTACACAATATGAAAAAAGCCAGATTCTCGACTAAAACACCATGTGAATGGATCCTAGCCCAGTTTCTGAAAGAGACCTTATTCTACTCTGAAACTTAATGAGCTGGGCCTCCACTCTCTGCATTTCTCTCAACTCCCAGAATGTCCAATTAAGCTCTGCTTTCACTATTCAATGGTTTTTGTAGCCCAACGTAACAAACTCTGCCATATTCCAGCCACAAAACAGTTCCAAAGGCTTATAAACCACACGGTCAGGTTGATCACAACAAGAGCCTAACATCTTACACCATTTTCTGTCATAGTTTCCTATCATACTGCTGCAATAAAATACTCTGACCAAAACAACTTAAGAGGAAAAGAGCTCACAATTCAAGGGAAAAGCCATCATAGGAGGGAAGTCAAGATGGCAGGAATTTGAAGCCGCTGGTCACACTATCCATAGTCAGGAAGCAGAGAAGGATGAATGCACATTTGCTCCTCATCTCTTCTCCATTTACACAGTCCACTGATACTCCCCAGGGAATAGTTCTACCCATAAATGAGATTGGCCTTTCCATATCAGTTAACCTACTCAAGATAATCCCTCCTGGGCATTCCCAGAGGCTTGTTTCCAGGTGATTTTAGATTCTGTCAAGTTGGTAAAACTAGCCATCACAACTCCTGACACATCCAAATATCATGTATCTATCAATGGATATGGATTAGTATGGTTTAAAAGAATTATTTTCCCCAGCAATATCACTTCTGAATATGTGTCCAAAAGAAATGAAAGCAAGATCTCAAAGAAGTTCGTAACAACAGAGTTTAGAATAGGCAAGATGTGAAACACACACATCTATTAACAGATGACTAACAAAGTGCCTTATGCACACAAGAAGGAAGGAAATTCTGACACTTGCTACAACAGGAATGAGCCTTGAAGACATTGTGCTATATGAAAAAGCCAATATCAAAAGGATAAATAATGCACAGTTCTAAAGTAGTCTCAGAAAACAGACAGTAGAATGGTCCTGGCCAGGAGCTGGAGGGGAAGAGAAAGTGGACAGAAAATGGAGGAAAAGTGATCACAGAGCTTTGGTTTTGTAAGATGAAAAAGTTTTTGGAGATCAGTTGCTCATCATTGTGAACTTACTTAACATTACTGAAGTGTACATTTACAAATAGTTAAATGAAGGTTTTTATTTTGGGGGGCTTTACCACAATTAAAACCAAAATAAAACAAGCTAAAATCATTGTTTTCTGCCACTACAAATTTAATAATCCTTCTACTGGAATTCACTGGTTTTCTGTTTAGAGACATTGCTAGAGCTCACTTTGTATTCTCTGTAGTGTGTTTACAACAAACCTTCTGGGTATTATTTTCTGAATGTCAAATTGAGTCATAAGTTTGGCATTGAGTCTCAGCTACATAAATCCTGTATTTTCCTCCATATGTAAAGGGACTGTAATTTAGTGTCCCACATTGTACATATCCAAAAAGTGCTATATGTTCTCTTACAACTGTATCCATTGTGTTAGGAGATAAGCAACTCATACTTCCATTGGAAGCAAGACATAACAGATACCCTAACAGCAACTCTAAGACTTGATGCATGGCACAACTCTTATTCTCTGTCTCATTAACCTTTTTGTCATAAATATCTGATGCTCAATGAATGCTGATGCACGAAAAGAAATGAATGATCCAAACTGACTTAAGGGTTATATAATCTGTATAGTCATAGAGGGGCTTATCCCATAGAAGGGTGCTATACTTGAATCCATGCAAGATACCACTCTCTTGAAATTCTTAATAATTTTATCTTTGCACATGTTATGGTTTGAATATGAAGTTTCTGCCAAACAGACACATATTAAAGCGTTAACCCCATTATCTGCTGGTGGCACTGAGTAGGGAGATTCTTGAAACTTTAGGCAGTGAGGTTTAGCTGGGGAAAGGATGTCTCTGGGGACAATCCTCCAGGATATGTCTTGTCCTAGGTGGTCTCTGTTTCACGCTCTGCCTCTCATTCACTATACTTAAACTGTTCTGCTCTGCTCCACTCCATCTAACACAATGGTCTGAAACTGTGAGCCAAAATATGTCCTTTCCTCCTGTTAGTAGTTTCCCAAGGCCAGTGAAATGGTTTGGTGGGTAAAATAATTGCTATGAAAGCCTGGCAACCAGAGTTTGATCCCTAGAACCAGCTCCACAAAGTTGTCTTTTGATCTCCACATGTACATGGTGCCACATTGGCACCACCCACACACATCATATATGCAAAAGAATAATGCTTTTTAAATTAGCAAAGTGGTTTTCCATTTTCCAGGTATTTGTCTACGGTGATGAGAAAACTGACTGCTTACTTGTGTTTCATTAGAGAAGGTTGGTAGGATAATGTGAGACAAGCAGGTGTGTCTGCTATGTATGTCTTTTGGTTCTTGCTGCCTCAGCATTCAGCATTCATAATGCACACTGAACATAAAATCCCAGAGTACATACAGTATATGAGAATTCAGGGAACTCCCTCAAAAGCTGTTCCATTTTCTTTTTCTTTCTTTCTTTCTTTCTTTCTTTCTTTCTTTCTTTCTTTCTTTCTTTCTCTTTCTTTCTTTTTTTTCAGTTTTTCAAGACAGGGTTTCTCTGTGTAGTTTTGGTGCCTGTCCTGGAACTCACTCTGTAGACCAGGCTGGCCTTGAACTCATAGGGATCCTCTTGGCTCTGCCTCCCAAGTGCTGGGATTAAAGGTATGCGCCACCACCACCTGGCTAAAAGCTGTCCCATTTTCTGTCTGAGCCAGTACTTGCACCAACTTCAAGAAGAGCAATGATCTTTTAAGAAATGTGGAGGACTATGGGATTACTACTTCTGTATAGGAGCTACCTATGTTAAAAAACAATGACTAGCAGGAAAAAAAATAAGATTGGGAAACCCATGGTTTACTTTCCTTTCACTCCTTTCTTCGTCAGAAAGCAGCAGATGCAGAGTGATGATAGAATGTGTGTCTATTAAGAAGTGAGATAAAAATAGTTGAGTTAGCTTAGTGTAGCATTTCCACACTTCTGGGAAGGGCAAAATTCACATAAATGTATGAGATGTAAATTACATAATTTTGGTGTTTCCACAAGCATTCTTATATTTGCATTCATAACTCACACCATGCTATGTAAGATGACTGGAAAATTTAATACTAATAATCTAAATTTTTAATTTTTCCCTACTGAGAATGTTATTCAATATAATAGCACATAAGAAATACTATGAAGAGTCAAGAAAGAAACTGCAGAAAAAAAGAAAAAGTCTTATCACCCCGGCCCCTATGGAACTTCATGACACACTTTCTGAATGAGGTATCCTGTACTTTTCTTTCACACTGAGGCCCACAAATGATCTAGCTGACTCTGCCATCTACCCTAGCTCTTACTCAGCATGATGTTCCAGGAGGTGGAGAGAATCATACAAGGATTTCCCTGTTTGGGAAGCCTTGAAATTAAATTCATGTCTCTGCTTGCAGGGCTAAGAAACCATGAGACAGCCCTTCAAATCTGTTTTTTGTTTTTGCTCTTCATTCGTGCTGGACATGTGACTATGCCAAAAGGATTTGAATGAGGTTCCATGACAATCAATTTGCTTCTGTGATACTAACCAACAGCACCTGTACTAATGCTTACATGTGAAAGGAAGTCAGGAACAGATGGGGTGCTAAGAGTAACTGTCACCAGTGATGGAAACCTGCCCTCTTTATATAGCCTCTGGTATAACTGACTGCCCACACCCTGCCCACTTTTCAGGTTTAAATACAAGGCAACATTTGGTATACATTTCCTGTAATAAAGAAGCATGTGATGATTATTCCCAAGATGTTATTTTTAAGACTATTGTGAACTGTGGTCTGTCTTTGGTTTCTCATTTAAGCAAAAAACAACTTGACTCAAAGCATCACTTGATTCAAGTTGGGTAACCACAGCTATTGTGACCAGTTCCCTGAAGGAAAATGAATGGGGACAAATTTATCCCACACTTTGCAGACACCAATGTAGTATTCTGTGACTTGGTGACTTCTGGGACAGATCAAATCTTGTAATAGTTCATACACATACACACACACAGAGAGAGAGAGAGAGAGACAGAGACAGAGACAGAGATAGAGAGAGGAGAGGAAGAGAGAGAAGAGAGAGATACACACACACAAACACCATAAGAACACAACTAAGAATGCAAAGCTATCTGTTTTTAAAACAGGCATGATTGCCTATTTATTTGAATATATAACCTTGTGAATGTTGTGGATGGATAGGCTTTTTTTTGTATGTGCATGTGTCTATATTTGCAATTATACACAACTTGAAAATCAGTCATGTGGACAGATAATTACTTTTCTCTTAGCCTGAACAAAGGAAATACAACTTAGGTTGAAGCCACTGATTAAAAGGATAATCCATGCATGTATTGAAATTGGGATCTTGTAATAGAAAAGTCTGTGGTAATAGAGTCAGTACATGGTCAAACCTGATTTGTGCTCAAATATTCTGTCCTGTGTCCCATGCTTTTCTGAAGAGGTTATTGACAAAGTAAGCAGTGGAAATATGTCAAATAAAGGCAGTTTCACCCTAGGAAATTCCCTGAAGTCTCATTCCCAAAGTAGTAAAAAGGCATTAATAGTGAACTAGTTCATCAAAAGTGAAGAAAGACTTAGGTATGTTTGAACTTTCTGGAAAACTTTGAATCTACAAAAGTTATTAAGATTTATTTACATGGTTCTGGACTGGATGATCCAAGATAAGTATGTTTGAAATCAAGTGCAGTTTATTTAAGCAGCTATCTGACCCACGTTAAGATGCAGGACCTCTTTAACTCTACACTGGATCAATAAACTCCAGCCAGTGTTTATAATTAGTATTAGATTGAAGCATATGAAAATGCTCATGAAACTATCATATGGTTTAACTTAACAGTTAAATATTTATACTTGTTATTTTCATTAAAAGATGGCTTTCTTTTTAAGTCATTTAAATAAGAATTTGTTTTATAAAATAAAATACTGAGAACTTTTGGGAGTTGGTTGAGTCTGACACATAGAATCCATATCAATTTTACTATGTCCATAGTCCCAGATGGGCTTATCAAATCCATTTCCTTCAGGAGGTGAGTGTGAAGCAGCTGATTAGACTGTCTCACCTCTTTAAAGATAGCTTTCTTTATGCTGGAAAAGAAATACAATTAGACAGTGTTCTTTATGCTCTCTTGAAAAAGGTTAACTGTACATGGGTTAAGATGAGCCAGTAGACTTCTAGAATCTTCTCTAAGGCTCTCATTGAGAGAAGAGAGTCAGATGGTAAGTGAGGTTCACAAGGTCCCGTACAAAACTCTACCCAGGAGAAAAGGTTGGAAAAGATGAAGGGCTGTCCAACTGAAACCAGCTGGTGCTACTGGCACAGGCTCAGAGGCACTCCGGGTGTCTGAAGGTGACCAGCTCATTGAGATGCTGGTGAAACATTCAGTGCACAGAGTTGTGTGTAGAAAGAATTACATGTAACACACAAAGCATGGGTGGAAAAGTCCTTTCTGTCCAGATGAGCCAAAAAAATCCTATACTACATAAACAAGCCTAAATCCAAAGCCTCAGTCCACACAGCCAGGCCTTGGAGCTGCTTAACTTTCTCTCTGCTCTGGTCCACTTCCTCCCTTGAAAGTGTGTCATTCTTTATAAGATGTTTCTTTTTCTGCTGCAACTGTGTGCCTCTGCTCAATTCTTTGGGGACCAGAGAACCTAGAAGAACCCCATCCAGAGGGGTCCTTTGGATCTTGCTATTAGCCAAGACCAATATGATTCTGTGTTTTCCTTTTGGGCCATTCTGGTATATAGTGAGAAAACAGTTACTAAAGTCCCGAGTGAGGATTTTTTCAAAACTTATTAAAAAGAAACACATGCAGAATCAGGGTTATGATTATAATAATGTTACTCTTAACCAATTACATAATCAAGCATATCCTGGGAATTATGTTCAAGAGAGCAGGTTACAAATGTGACCCTCATATGACAAGAATCACAGCAGAAAAATGGAAACAAATACTCAAACCCAGCAATAGTCACTTAATAACAGGTCTATTGGGTATAATGCTTACAAACTTGCTTCTCAAATTTTTGGATTTCAAATGAAAATTGTCAGGGGATGAGGCAAGATGTCTCAGTGCATAAAGGCTGTGTGGAAAGGACAGAACCATGTCCTGGAAGTTGCTCTTTAATATCCACACATACATATAGACACACGATAATTAATAAATGTAATGAAATTCATATATATGCAAAAATTAAAAAACAGGGAACAGGTATGAAATTTCTTCTTTGGAGGCTAGAGAAATGACTCAGCAGCTAAAAGTGCATCCTGCTCTTCAAGAGGACCCGGGTTCAATTCCCAGCAGCCACATTGGGTAGCACAGCTGTTTGTAACTCCAACTCCAGGGTAACCAACATCTTCCTCTGGCCTTTATGAGCACCTTCACACACATCATGAACACACACACACACACACACAGAGAGAGAGAGAGAGAGAGAGAGAGAGAGAGAGAGAGAGAAATATGTAAATCATAGTTTTGATATCACAGTTGGGAATGATTATTTTCATTTTATAGATAAGAAAACAAAGAGATTATGTAACACTTTAAAACCTGAACATGTAAATTGAAGGCAAATTCTTACAACCTAAAGAGATTTCTAGTTATATAACCAGTAACATGAATAATAGATCCAGGTGTAATTTCCAAAGCCTAGATTTTCCTTTTCTTTCTTTTCTGGCTGACCCAGAGCTAGAACCCAGGACCTTATGCATGCTAGGCAGAAGTTCTGCCACAGGGCCACACACCTAAGCCTAAAGTGTAGGTTTTAGTGTTTTTAGGTTAGAGTTTGCAGAGCCACCAATCTATATGAGATCATGTAGAATTGCAGATAAAATTTTAGAATTGTCCATGTGACCTGGGAAAGTCTCAGTCCTGAAGCAGATCCCACAGGAAGAGTTCTGTCTTACATTAAGATTGGTGGTGAGTCTTTCTCTGTCCTACCAACCAGCTCCCAAATAATGACACAGAGACTTCTTATTAATTATGAAAGCTTGGCCGATGGCTTAGTCTTGTTTTTAGCTAGCTCTTATTACTTAAATTAACCCATTTCTATTAATCTATGTGCTGCCCCAAGGCTTGTTTACCACATCTACGTACTATCTATCCTGCTTTCCTGTTTCTCAGAGGCTGGCTGGTGACTCCTGCCTTCTCCTCCCCAGCATCTTGTGTGTCTGAAAATCCTGCCTAGCTAATTGCCATTAAGCTTTTAATTAAACCTATCAGAATGACAAACCTTCACAGTGTACAAAAAGATTATTCCACAACATTCCCCCCCTTTTTGTCTAAATAAAAAGGAAAGGGTTAACTGTAACACAGTAAAGATATATATAATAAGAAGAATTATCAGGTAAGAATTACATTAACAATGTTTAGTCCATTTGTGTTTGGCAATTTTGGAGAAAATACTTTATTATTTATCTTGATGAGTTCAAAGTTCTGTACCTAATTTATCTTCTATCATAACAAAGGAAAACTAGAAGTATAACTAGTCTCCAACTCCATCAAAACCCCAGAAGGATATAATATTACCTGAGTAAACAAGAAGTGCAGTGTAAATCACTTCCAAAACTAAGAAACTACAGAGACGTCTAACTGCCCAGACAGTCACCCCAAGGTTCCTCTGCAACACTGGAGCATCCATCTTCAATCTACAAGGCTAGAATACCTGATAGACTTTTCTGTGAAGCAGAAATTTTTGAAGAACTGTCTTGCCTTGTCTCGGCAAAGTTTGGCAGTCACTTTCTTTTGTGACCTGACCTTTCAATTTGGAAAGCATTCTGTCAGCAGTTGAGGCAAGGGCAGTTTCTTTGCCCAATGACTAGATTTTACCACAAAGAAAGCAAACTCCATATGGAGGTTTTTCAACATCCATTATCCTTTTATGAAGTGGATTGATATTGCCAGGAGCAGACATGTCTCACTGTCATGAAAAGCCTTAAGTTATTAAACATCTTAAATGACATATTGTAGGTCTTCAAAGTGTTTTAAGACCATCTATCTGTTTAAATTATATCTCTGTTTGACCTTAAAAACATACTTAACATGAATATAAGTTTGATTGTTATACATGACTAACTACTAGTCTGTATTTTTTAATATCCTAAATAACTTTCAAAGACTAAAACTTTATATAACCTTTTAAAATGAGTTACATAGTTACAGTACCTTAAACAAGAGTAGAAATATATGTAGAGTATAACAAAAATAACATTAAATTTGTATCAATATAAAAAAATCCATACTAATTTAAAATATTTGAATTTGTAGTTGTTCAAAAGTAGATTTAATAATCCACCCTTTTAATTCATCATTTCTATACTGTATCCCTCTTTTTCCCTTAAGAAAGAGATCTCTGATTCTAATCTCCTTTTGTTCAG